>PTEX01000126.1:0-30399 GCA_003342815.1 Eudromia elegans | reverse complement strand
GGGGGAGGCGCTCCGTCCTGCGCGGAACAAAGCGCCCGCTGCCATCGTGGCACGCGGCCAGTCGCCGCGACGGCGGCGGTGATGGCGGCGGCGGGGTCCTGCCCGCGCTCGGGGGCGCCCTCACCTTCCCCGTAGTCCATGGCGGCAGCAGCGGGGAGCAGCGATGGCGGCGGCTCAAGCTTCCGTCAATGGCGCCGCGCAGCGAGGCGGGGCGGGCGCGAGCGCGGCGGCGCCACAAACGCCGCGCGCTGATTGGCCGGGCGGCCCCGACGAACGGGCGCGCGCGCCCGCCGCGTGACGCCGCAGATAGCCGCGGCGCAGAGTGCCCGGATGGGCTGGTCACGGGCGGGGGACGGCGCGGCGGCCATGTTGGGCACTGGCACCCGCCATTTTGCGTTCTGGTATGAGGGCCTCATCTCGTGTTGAGAAGCTTCCGGATTAGCCGTGACAACATAATAATAGTAATAATTATAATAAAATAATAATAAAAAGCCGCATCATTCTTCTCCATTTACTCGTGTCCTGGTAGAAACACATCAGCTAACATAAAACCACGTCCGTGGGCACGGAAGTACCAAAAATGCCCATGTGGGCCTGTGCCTGGCAGGAACCAACCTCTGGCCACGCAGGGGCAGTGACAGAGGCGGCTGGTGGCGTGTGCTGCGCTAGGTCCTACCAGAGCTTCCTCGCTCATGGAAGCTCGGCCAGCAGCCCTATCCCTCTTGTAAACGGCACTTGGAAGGAGCCTTGTAAGGCTGCGGAACGAGGGGCCGGCCGCGCGGCCATGGCCTCCCCTCAGCCCGGCTGCACCATCGCAGCCCGGCCTTGCCCACGGTGCAGAGCTGCCTGCATGAACCACGGGGGTGTCCCGGCCTCCTCCTTTAGTCTAAAATAACAAACATGGGTGAGCCTGTGCTGAAACATCACCCTCCTTGGACAATAAAATGTTTGTTTAGGCAATCTGCTCCCCTTTACTTAGCTTAATGAACACCAGTTCATCTGTGAACCCTAGGACGTGTAATTTTAGCTTCTGTAACAGACCAGGTTAAAAGACTTCGCAACAGGATAAGGGCAGGCAGAAACGCCCCGTCTAGGTTAGCTGCAGAGCACCACTGTGCTCCCCTAAGCAGCCAAGCGGTGGAGGAAGGCACAAAATTCGCCCCAGGCACGCCACCAGAAGCCGAGGAGCCGCGTGGGCACCTCGCGCTGAGGAATACTCAGTTCTTTGYGGTCTCTTAATGTTTTACAGGTCCCTAACGGGGGTGGGGGATAGGAGAGCAGGGGATTTGGGAGAGCCGTCGGCACTGATGACACACGGAGTCCTGGGAATGCAGAGCCCTGGGTCACGCTGCGTCACGTTGGGCAGAGCCGCCGCCCTCTCTTCTCCCGATTTCCCTGTATACGTGCTCAGGGAAACAAGGCTTCTTTCCTTCTGCAGCAACTGACCGGTTTAACATGAAGAGCGCCGCCGGCTTCCCCTCAGCTGAAGAGTCACGAAAGGCCCATTGCCGGAGAGGAAGCTTTGACTCACCCAGGCGCAGGGTCCGAGTCTGAATTAAACTGAAACCTAAGTCTGGCGATGGAGTTTAACGGTTTCCTTCCCCAAGCTCTGGATGGCGGCAGCTGGGAATGCGCTTGAATCRGTCTTGGGATACAGCAGAGTGACGAGCGTCGCAGGCCGCCGGTGTTCCTGTCGAGCGCTGCTCTTCAGTCTGAATTCCTTCCGCTCCCGCAGCGTCACAGCAGAAAGGCAGAGAAATGGTTATTCCCTGGCGAGCGGAATCTTTCCTTCAGCTTCACCGCTGACTCCTCAGCCAGAGGCGCGCTGTGCGTGGGCAGAGCAGTGATTTCCAGGGGCAAGCAGTCAGCCTCCGGGCTGGTGCTTTGCACACCCATCCCTTAACACATGCACCCGTGCACAGGCTGGATGAGTTTCTTGCATCAAACCTGAGACTCGCACCGTAGGCAGCTTCCTCAGTATCCCTCACACTCAGAGTTGTAGCTCGTGTTTGCAACACAGCAGCCTCTTCAGCCTTTTCTTGTTCTTTTCTGTCAGCCTGCTCTGTAATTTTGTGCTTGTGAACAGGGAGTAGGGAGGCGTAGGGAGTAGGGAGGCGTAGTGCTGCCCTGCCGATGGGAATGGACCGTGTGGGCATTGTGCAGTCACAGAAATTCCTCCCGGAAGGGCCCTTCCCGAGCTGCAGCCTGAACCGTGCCTGTCTGCTCCAAAAGGCCTGCCGTGGTCCTGCCCCCCACCTCCCACAACGTAACACAGAGCTGCCTTTTCTTAGGTTAGAAAACGTATAGCACAATGCATCTTGCTGTATGCAAAGCAATACCTAAATACAAAGAATTTTTAAAATGGCATATATATGCAGAGAATCCAAAGGCTATTTTTAACTGACAATTCAGTACAAATGCAGTGGGAATAAAATGGATTTTGAAGGTTRTCCTAAATATGCAGAATTCAAAATCACTAAAATATCTTCTCTGCCTGAGGAATCAGTGCCTTCTTCAGGAAGAGGTGCCAGGGATTGCAMTAAGTGGATTATCACCCCTTTCCCAATGCTTCTGGGCTGGGCAAAATGTGGTAGCTAATGAAAATGTCGCTGAATAAGTTATTGAATAATAACAAAACCAGCTCTAGGCTTGGACTTAGTTCTGGGAGTTGCTTTCAGATGCACAGGCTGGCGAACCTGGGTCCTGACAGACTGCGAATGGGTAGGGGCAGGACCGCAGCACCTAGCGCGCCTGGCTCTGGGACAAGGGTCTTGATGCCAAGAGAGGAGTCTGTTTGTGGTTTCACATAGTCACTCAGCAGAGTATCCTGAAAAATAAATGCAACAAGAGAGGCAAAAAATGTCAGGGAAGTTCAACAGAACATTCAGAGTAACAACTGGAAATGTCTGCTTTGAGAAGTACATACTCTGTACACCTCTTCTGCTTCCTACCAAGAGGAACATAGCTAAACCTCTATATAATGTTTCACATTAAAAATCTCACTACAAAAGATGAGAAGCAGCCCTTGAAGAAACCAATGATCTTTGAAACCAGCAGAGAGATTCATGCAGATTTCTGGAAGCTCTAAATTGCTCCCAAGCACATTATGGCCAAGTCGCAATGTCTCTTAATTCATACACAGCCCYCCTCTCCTCCATGATGTTATGAGAGTTACTGCTGTCTCGTGGGTCACTTCACCATTTGAAGAAGTTAGAGGCAGCTGAAGTGCTCGTCATGGGGACAGCAATCTGTCAAATACAAGAGGGATATATGACAAGAGAATAGCCAGTTATGAAAAATGTGTTCTCACATGCAGAAGCATTTTAAACACCAGTGAGGGGAGACGAGCTTTCATACACAGCCCCACAGGCACATGGATCYGTCAGGCCTTCTCAAGCTATTGTCCCATAGCCAAAAGCCCAAGGACAAGAAAGTGGATCTGGGGGCAGACCAAGGGCACAGCAGGTATAACATACAATTCTTTGGATTCAATACAAACAGATCAGCAAAAGCGTATTATTTTAGACTTAATTTTATGATCAATGGGCCACTGTTGGTTTGAATCTTTTAAAACAAAGACTCCTTTTTTTCCCTGCAGGACTGCAAAAAAGAAAAATCTAAGCTAAGCTAAGCAGAACAAAACAAACCAGAGACATAAAAAGAGATAAGGGAACAGAGCAGTATTGTACTTCATTAGCTGTTGATGATCCAGAACACAACTGTTTCAGTTCAATGTGGAACACCCATGTGCAATCCCATCCTGTTCAAGAACTCCTGTTTTGCCGCTTCCTTGGTTTTGTTTATTTGTGTGATGTTTTTGTCAAGTCTTCTGAGCAGTCCAGGGGTAGGAGAACAATGAGGCATTTATCCAAGCTCACACAGCAGCAGGATTATTGCAAAATGCGTCTCTCTTGCTGCTTGGCACTACACCTACCCATGCTCTCCCCCTTCCAAGAGCTGGARTAGGGCTTTCTGCTTACTAACCTTGACATCCAAGGCATTGTCTAAAAGCTAAGAAATCCTGCAACATGAATGTGAGTTGCTGCTAACAGTGGTCAGCAACCAGGTCCTAGCAGCTGTGCAGCTCTACCATCAACAAAGTCTCTGGATACAGTGTGGTTGAGCTAAACCTCACCAACAGCGATGGGGCCGGGGGGYGTGTTCATCTGTCCTTTATTCCAAGCTCTCTGTCTTTTAGCTCTGGTTATAGCAGGTGTGGCTGACACGATGTCTAAATTCCCAGAAGCACATCTCGGCAATGTACTCAGTGCTGATAAAACTGTATTTGCAACAGTGGAATATATATTCTTTAATTTTTAGCATACATCTCCACGGACATCTGAAATTTTCAGGAGCTTAACAGATGGGGAGTAGGGTGAGAACAGGAAAACCAYGTTGATTCTTTCTAGAATATGAAATCTATTTGTCTTCATTTCTTCTTAGATGACAAGGTAGAACTGCATCCTTCCATCTGAGCCTAGCAGAAGAACCATGGAAACCATCCAGAGCCAAATTGATTTCAGTGGGCTGTTACGTCCATYATCACAGGGTAAATCAGAGCCTTATATCAGATACATAATATATTTTCAAAGTTCAAATATTGCAGCTTTTGTATGTGTATATGATGTATCAAAACCAAAAGCAAACTCAAAATTCAGTGGGAGAGAATGGTAACATCCAAAGCAGAATGATCCTAACTGTTACCAGTTTCTACAGAAAGAAAACAGAGTATCAGTGAAAAGCCAAGCTGACTTTACCAGCTTCTTCACATTTGCTTCTCTACAGGAAAGCAGAAGAGCTTTCCAAGGCGCAGGCCCAGCAGCATCTTTAATAAATGGTGCTCTTCATGAACTCGCCTGATGGKTTTGAATACACTTGGACCCATAGTGGACAGACTGTTTGTGAATCTGGTGCAGCTGGAGTCAGGCTCTACAGCTACCACAGTATTGAGTATCCCTATTAGTGGATCAGGAACATACCCATTTGGGCACTAACATTCACAGAATCCATATGCACTCCACGAAGGAGGATTCTCTGAATGCTTGCATATAAGAAGACAACATCAAAATGAGGGATGCCTGGACTTCATCTTCGCTACATGCACTATCTCACTTCTCTGAGCTTGCTTTAATCGATCAACAATGTACCCATTTGGGCACTCATATTCACGGAATCCGCATGCACTCTGTCCGGGAGGATTCTTCATTAAAAGCTCTGACAGTCAGTGTTGCTAYGTCACTAGCCTCAACAAGCAGCTCTTTACGCTGTCCCTCCGGCTTAAGTTTCTTTTGGGTGGGTTTTTTTGCATCCCACTGTTAGGTCTGCCCCAGTAAGTCTTTCAGCAGCTCCTTCCCCACATCAGAGGGAAAACAAGTGAAGGACTTAAGATGACCTAGTTCAAAGAGTGGGGAAAATAGTGCATGCAGGTGGGCAGGGGACTCAAAGACCCAATCCTTAGGACAAGAAGAAGCTCTCGACCGTAGACAAGGTGTTAGTAGTTTGGTTTAAAGTAGAGGCACTGCATTTCCAGCACACGGCAGCAGCAGCCAGGGCTCCCAAGCACTCTTCATGTGCATGCCGTCCCCGACCATATGGGCTTACTGCTGCCGAGCAGCCCTCGAGCCCCAYGTGGAAAGGACAGCTCAGCCCCCACACATCCTGCCCCATGCCACCATCTCCACTCAGCCATGGCCCCAGTGGGCAGYGGACAGCCCGATGCCCGCCTCGGGACACCCCGCTGACATGTTCGCCTCGCCAGGGCCCCACATCCTCCTCTTCACCCAYGGCCCTCGCCTGCCTTCAGCCATGCGTGTCTTGCCTGCCCGCGGCCTGAGCACGGCGTGGCGCTGAATGTGCCTGGGGCAGGGCCCTGGTGAGGCGCGCAGCGGAAGCCCTTCTGCCCAGAGCTCAGCCCTGCAGCGGCCCACGGCTTCATCAGATGTTATTGGTCTCCTGACTTGTACTGTGAGACGCTGACTACACCTTGCTTAAAGTCTCTTCCCTTGCATTTGATTTTGACYGCTTCTTTTAAGCATCCTTCACTTGCTCCCGCAGTTCCTCACTCAAGGTGGCAATCTGACTTGACACAGTTACAAGACACAGTTACCTGACACAGTTACAAGTCACAGACTGCTTTCTCATAAATAAGATATTTATTATCATATACATTAAAAGATCTATAATACTACATTATACAATGCAGAAATGACTAATTACTATACACTTTCTTTTGTTTCTCTTTAAAGAATGAAGGGGATATAATTTCACTATGATAAATAATTGTTCCACATACAACAAGCTTTTTATTTAAGATATGGGGTTTTTTTCCTGAGAAAAAACTAAAAATACATATCTAAACATGAAGGATATAGTGCTTCAGTCGTGAATATAACTTAGACTAACAATTCAGAATTTAAAAAGAGATGGAAARCAGTGCTTTCTAATGCTATGGAAAAGAGCTGATTCATCTTGCTATCAAAAGAATTAGAGCAACAGCATATTACTGTTAATTAMACATTACGGCTGCTTATTGCTTGCTCCAGCTACAGGAGAGTGGGCTTCATATTTTTTCTTCAAGCCTCTCAAATATATTCGCAAGCTGTCTGGATCCAGTCGAGAATTCCTGGCAGTCTGGACCAATCTCATTGCTAAATGATATACAACTCTTTGTTTCATGGTCTCAGGAGTGCTTTTCTGTCTATGCTGTTCTTAAAAACATACAYATGCATTAAAATATGAAATCTATGGCATTCTGATGTTAAAATATTTGTGCTAGCAATTTTCTGGCCCATTTCTGATCTGCTGATTTATACCACATCTGCAAAACATTACTCTCAATACTCACTGACTTTAAGGACATCATTTGGCTGTCATCTGGCAGTGAGCTTCAATGCAATCTCTTACAACTGTTTCCAGAAATGCAATTTTTACTTCTTTGATAATTTATATTAGCATAAAACCACAGCCAGTATTTATCCTGTATCTTCTCAGAAATCATGAAAATATACTGGACTTTTAAAAGACTGAATTGCAGTATTATAAATTACACTACATACCAAAATTTGTCTTGCAATATGGTTTGTGATTTCCTTTGCATCCAAAATTATTGATGGCGGTAGAGAGGAAACTTCTGCAGCTTTTAATCCTAAATAAAAAAAACAATATAAGCATTTTTGGCTGTTTTGTTTCCTTTTCCCCTGACTCCTCTAGTGTAATTAACTTGTTTTAATCAAGTGTGGGTTTTTTGGTTAAAAAATACATTTTCATGCATTTTTTCTTTCTAATTCTAATAGTATTATTTATGAAACATGATGTCTATTCTTATGCAATACTGCATCTAAAATACACTTCCACAGGGAGCCACTCCTACACCTAATAAAGATCAGACATGGGTTTTTTTTTTCATTTAGCGGACAGGCAAAATATTAAGATTGGGCTAACTGAGTTCTCCCTGAGTCCTGACATCCAGTGGAAACGGCTACTATATTTCAATTCTTACTCTGTTGCCTGTAGGCAAACTGTCAGATAATCAGTGAGAGAACTATGTAAAATATTTGCTCCTTGCCTAAAATAATAGTATTTTTTTTTTGCCCATTGCCCTGACTGTTCAGCGGAAGCTTTGTGCTTCATCGGGGGCTTTAATACTGTAAGGTTAAAACATAAAAAGGTTCAAGGGAACCGTACACACTTTGTTAGCTTTGCTCTGCCAAGACAAAGAAAATACAGGAAAACTGAGTTACTCTTTTGYTTGTTTGTTTGTTTAAGRGACTAGTTTGTAAACCTGCCATTTTTCCCAAKTTAGGCTTGTCTGAAATTGAACATATGTTACCAAATCTGAAGAAATTCTGAACTATAATTCTGATGAAAAAAMCACATTTAGTCTGAAATTAATTCAGCCTTGACTGAAATAATTTATAATCTTCAGTTACCCCAGGCTTGTAAAAATCTTCTGTAGCCAATTTACTATTGATTAAATATTACCTAYAGCAAGGATCCAACTACAGATTTTACCATTTGGGAATTTCTGTAACTCTAAAACTCTTCATTATGACTTACTGCCATCCAATCATTGCTTTATTGGCCCATAATCATTTAATCCTTACAGTTTTCTGTACCATTTATTCAGAACTGAAAAGTAAATTCTCCTTCCTGAATAGATCCATTGAAATTAGCTTTAGACTGACAGACATTAAATTCATGTCACTTTTAAGGAAATTTAGTTCCTTTTGCTAATCAAAAAAAAGCAAAGCTTTTACTTAATTTGTGTACGAGTATTTATGACAAACACAAGACAGAGTTCTAGAATAACAACACTCAGCACTCATTGCTTTAAATTTCCTTGCAACTTTCAGTTTTTCCATTTGCAGAGAAGAAAGCAGTTAAAATACTGTGTGCTCACAATAGTTAAACTCATTCAAATATGGTAGATAAAGYTGAGGCAGACACTACACGAAATTTGGCAGTGAAAGGACATTTCGGTCAAGTTTTCCATACTACTCCAAAATATTTTCCTACATAAGCATAAAAGTATTTGGAGCAGATTATAGGTCTGCCATTGTTACTCTGTAAGAGTGATTCAGACTTAGAAGAAACTTGTCAGACAAAAAACATTAGATGCCCATTAACTGAAGATACTTTATACAATCTTTACTAAGTTAAAGTCATAATGTAATCTATTACCATAGTTCTTTTCCTCTGTATATCCTTTAGAGAGTTTATAAGTATAAGCAATTTTCTCCTTATTTCCAACACTACTTCTCAGATGTTGCACTTCAAAATGATAATTTTCCACATTGGGATATAAAGCATCTATATGGCATAGYTCCAGGAAATGTGTAGCAAATAATGTAAATGCCTAAACAAGAYGACAAATAAAGAAGTCTTATTTTTGAAAGTTATCTTCTCATAAATTACAGTACATAATTAAAATTAACTGATCTTAGCTGCTTGGGTCTTCCTTCAAAACTCTGAGCACTTGTTTTTAAATTATAAAAAAATTACTAACAAAAACCTGATGGAATTAGTTCTATATGCATTTACTAAGTGCTATGAACATAAGCATGCCCAAATAAAATAACAAATGATTACAAACTACTCGGATTTAATTTTAGACAAACKATCTTTTTAGGTCCTTTGTTTTCAATATAAAATTAGAGTGTCTGCTGAATATACAAGCAGTTAGCTTAACTGCACAACTGGCAAGGATATTCTTTTCTAACTCTGGATTCTCCCACTCTTTTTTCAATAGAAGAAAACCCACCAGAAGCATCACATTTAGGTAAAGAAGACTACAAAATTAAGATTAGAGTATGAAAAAACCCAGCATTTTTACTTTCTGTATGATGCAATACTTGCAACTATTTATTTTTTTACAGAATTACCTTCAAACTCAACAGATATTCACAGGCAGCGTAACAAATGCCAATACCTTCTTCAGTGCTGGTACCTCTTCCGAGTTCGTCAATTATGATGAGGGATTTGTCATTAGCATTTTGTATGATATATGTTATCTAGGAAAATATTTAGGTTATTATCACTGCTAGAAATACATATTTTTTTAAAAAAATGATACTAACAGGAATATGTTGTGATTCTTGGATCAAATTAAACTTTTAACATTTTTTTTCCCTTTCAAATAGCTGCCAATTCAAAACAAGYCAAGAATCACACTGCAGCATTCTTTTTTTTGTTAAACTTTTCATGTTCTCTCAAAGTCATGTTAGTTTGATATAGAGAACTGTAATTGCTTAGACTTCAACAAATAATCATTTGAAGTTTAAGAACTAACATTGGAACACTGACTTTCACTCACACTGGGACCTTGTTACAATATGCCTTTTTAATCTGTCGTTTACTATCTGGTTGGGAAATAGAAGTTGAATTTTTTTGACCACTTTTAAAAGGTACACTGTTTTAATGGAAATTATCATTTCTATCAGTTTAATGGCAAAAATGGGCCTTGGACTGTGTAAGAGCAATGCTTAATACCTCTTTCATTTCCTTCATGAATGTAGATGCATTTGTTTCTATATCATCATCCATACCTATTCTGGTGAAAATTTGCTCTGCAATTCTAAAAGAACAATATTCTGCAGGGACATAAGAACCTGTAAAAAACCCAAAAGCAAACAAACAAACAAACAAACAAACAAACAAACACAGGCATGTGTCTCCATATAACTGAGATGCACTCAAGTTTATCTATTCCTTTTTGATCTAGCCTGGCTGGCATGATTCCAGGATACCATCATGTAAGCACGAATTAGGGTGCTTCAAAGACAAAAAGCGCACTCAATTGCTAACCACCTCCTAAGATTGACTGTGAATGCTGCCAGATGACACAGGAGGCGAGGGGCAACAGTCTCCAGYGGAAGACTCCAAACCTTTCAACAGCCTCTGTCAGCAACACAAGAGCTAGCAGGAGCAGAATGACTGAAAAATTACCTRCTACTGTTTAGAGAGAACATTACCCTCAAAGCCAAATCATTCAATTTTGTAAATCATTTTAAACTTGAAGACAACAAAACTACTGTAAAAGATTACTGATACTGTAACCTGCTGCTTACCAATCTGGGCCATAATTTGACAGAGAGCAATCTGTTTTAGATATGTTGATTTTCCRCTCATATTTGGTCCTGTAATAATGAYGAAACTGCTRCCYTCTGTCAGATAYGTGTTGTTCGATACAGGTTTTTCCACAGCTATTTTTTCAAGAATGGGRTGCCATCCTTGCTTGATTGCTAAAGTATCTGTAAATTCCGGACGAACTAAGTGAGAAGAACATAAAATATTACAGATTTAATGTGGAAACCTTTAACTTACTAAATTGGCACATTCTGAAATAAAGTCATTCTTGCAGAAGAGAAGTAAGAATCTGTGGTCTTGATTTTTACTCCTCCAGTCAGCAAGACAGCTTATAAAATTACCTATATATAYATACACCATCTATATATTTACATGTGCTAGATTTTTAAGAAGCAYTGAGAAAATATTTGTTATAACCAAATTATCAAAGATGAAACACTTTAAAAGGTTAGCAACAATTTTCAAGTACAGATGATGATGATTGTCATGTAAGTCTTCATGATCACTACAAAAACAATGAAAATTCCTTTCCTAAATTAACCTTCCACCTTTATGTTCCACAGTAAGTAGTATAAGACTCCAGTAATAAATAAATAAATAATAAATTTGAAGAGTGAAATTTGAAAAAGAATTCAAAATGGAAAACCTAAAACACAGTTTTTTAACTACTAGAATCTGAACATGTGAAACACAGGGGTCATGAAATGTATCCATATAGATTATTATAAGGCAAATATTATATAAACATGGAAAACAACAAAATAGCATTGCTTTCTTTTTTGTTAATATTTTATCATTTTGATAATTTGGGCACATGCAGGCCTATACAGATCCATGTGATACAGAGACTACCTACATTAATATCTGGCAGAATACAYTTTTTTATTCTCCATTTATTCCTTATGCCTCCTCTCTCTATAGCTCTATTGCAATAGCCCAGGYTAACAAAGAAAGACTGGTATATTCAGAAAGGTTGTTAAAATCAGTTAAATTCGAAACTGAAAAAATGCAGCTTTTCAAGTTTAAAGATTGGGCAGCTTTAATTATCTGATGTATGTATTTAATCATTTCATGATGTGGGAAGTCAACTGTGAAAGGGAACCATAAGCTACAGGACAGCCTTTTCTCTGGGTGACACAGACATGCACACATCCTATGTGYGACTCTGCACAGGTGCAGATTCATGGGAGAAGCTCAGCAGCTTCGGTCTCCATACTACTATTGCTGATGAAAGCCCATACTCCATTCATTGGATGGGAGAAAGTATGATGCATGGAACATGTCATTTACTTGTTGTGATTGTATTCGGTAGCACATGAAGATTCACATATTCCATACTACGAAGGCAAAACCTGAACTGGAAGTTTCACAGCTGCATCAGTATTGCTGAACTAGTATCTCCTGCTGAAATAGCTTCCAGACCTGAATTAGTATCTATAATGTGTTGTACTCTACACACAAGCATCAATGTACAAATCAGCATTAAGTTTAGACTSTGGGAATGTTTATACTTTGCAGAACTGGACTGGGAAAACAGGATGACCCAACGATGCAATACAGTAGAATCCCTGATGCAAGACATGAGCAATATGAGGTAAGCATATAATAATTGAAACAGGTAAAGGTAGCCACTTATTTTGTCATCAGATATATACTTAATGTTCACCTGCTTGTAATTGTGTCCTGTGGAAACAGAACTGTAAGCTGAAATATTTACAGATCTTATACTCAAAAAGATACTGATTTTGAAGGCTTACAGCAGCTAAATGACAAAATACAATTTCAATTAATGGATATAGAAGGATCATGATCACAAAACTGAAAAGCAAACTGCAGCCAAACAGAGCATGAGCCTACTGAGAAACAGAAAAATAAATTATATGGATGTAGTAATTACAAAAGAAGAAAAAGCAGTCAGAATATTCTCCAACTGTGGTATCTTTATCTAGTCTATGACAGAATGAAGGAAGAAACTTACCATAGTCAGACAGRGTACAGGCATGGGCAAATGAAAGCAGCATGTCCAGCATTGACACAATATCAGATAGCTTGTACAGGCAATGAATATATTCATAGATCTCRTTGAGTAGTTTACACACTATTCTGCAATAAGACTGACTTTGTGGTTACAAAGTACATTTTGTCACTTTATACAATTTACAGAAATAAAACAATTAATAATGTTACTATTGAATATATTTGGACAGAAAGTTACTTCACAAAATGCAATCAACATCTGTAAGATCCAAGCAAATGTRTAAATTTCTTTAAAGTGTATTAAGATCTTATACCATAGGCACATAACTCAAATATCAACAACTCTTTTGAAATTTTTCTAAAGTTTCACAAAACGAATAAAAATTTAACTGTGTATGTGACTAATTCCCTTAGGCTTTCATGTTAACAATGAAATCCCATAGTTTCTAGAATAAGTTTCCATGAAATTAACAYGCAACATTAGACCTGGTCTATAAAGCCTTACTGTATGGATAGTATAAAATGTATCTACTGTATAGATAGTGTAAGACGTAAAAACACAGGCACCAAGAACAAAAATGTAAAAACTGTTCTGCTGTAAATGCAAGGAACTGGWTTAAAAAATGACTCTGCATTACAAAATTAATATATACATTGTGTCATTTTGTGTAGATAATTCAAAGTAGTTTATTGTGAAAAATTAAATGTTTAAATGTGAAAGATACCTCAGTTGATAAATGCCTACATATCWGTAAACATACACAATATGCCACACATTTCATGTTTTTTCTCTCCAGAATTATACTTGATCAGTGTCACAGATTGTTTCTGTCATAGATTATGTTACCTTATTATTTAGCAATTATTGCTAAATTGCTAAGCAATAACATAACACAATCTGTCACTTACAGAAACAAGATAGCAMTAGTTAGCAATAAGATAGCATTAAGCAAACTTGTAATTAGCTGCTAATGGGACAAATAAATGCAATTAGCCTAAACATTAAACAGCTTTAAATGCTCTTACAAGTAGGTCATGTGATAAATTTCTCTGAGGGATTCCTGACATCTTTCATTCATTTTTATTAAGTCAGCTGAAGTAAAGCTGTATGTATTTTTCATTTTAGTGATCTGTAGGAAATTCAAACCAACAATCAAAACTTGCCATATAACCAATTCTCAAAAAAACAAACTGGGAACAATATAGAAATATTAATGCCTAATTTTAWTTTTTTTTTCTAGGAAGATTAAGGATTTTTCAATTCACATTCAATTCAAGAGAATGCAGTTAACAGCAAAATACACGATTTATAATTGCACATTTGCCCATACATAAGGGTAATTATAAGTAGACTAGGTATAAAAGCATACCAGAATATACCCTCACTTATTTCTAAGCACCTTAATTGAAGTTATTTTTATCGATAGACTATTTTATAAYGTACATTTTGTTAATGTTTTATGTACATGCTATATACATTAGTTATACAAAAGTATTACGACAGAACAGCTGTAGTACAGATACCTTTGTAAACTCTGCGGGAAGCTGGCCATTGGGTAATGCCAAACAATCAGCATTCATCTGGATAAAAAATCCACGAGCAGAGCTGAAACTTGTTCTCATTGGTAGATTGTATTTTTCAGCAAGCTGTGTTATCAGACCTATGTACCACAAATGGAGATTTGATCAAAATTAGTTATATCTATGTACAYGTCTGTATCAGTAAATAAATATACTATGAATGAGATTCATATATTGAAGGTGTCAGGTATATAACATGTTAAAAGGTATAAAAAGTGGGCTTCTGTGGAGTTAAAAGAGCTCAGTAATATAATAAAATTGGACTACCTACTGGGAAAAAAGTTCCAGGTAAGATAATTCTTGAGTTCTTGCTAAAAGCAGTCCTTACATTTGACCAACTCCTSGGTAGGTTTGGCTATGGAAAGAGAAGTGTCCTAGAGCTTCAGGTGGTATGTAATGGACAGACAGACTACAGGCAGGAAAAGACAGGGCTGCTTTGTGCTATCTTCCTGCTGCTCACTGTTCTGTCTAAGCTTGCCCACTTTCTGATGTTCRAGCCACTCAGGACACAGAAGAGCAAGCTATGCTGTTCTGGACATCACAGTCTTTAAATTACTTCAGAGTTTAATGTAATAAAGAGGAAAAGAAACAAGAATTCCTTTTGCAAAATGTGGGCTACAGTGAAAACAGACAAGGGGAACACAACCACCAATTTTGAAAGGAAATTAGGAAATAAAAAATAATAATTCTTATACTTTTCTCTCTGTACTATGCAGAAAGTAAACCTAGAAGTAAACAGGAAGCTCAGAACATATTAGAGATGAAATTGCTGATAGTTTGTTAATTATTTTTTTCCAATTAAATAATAAACTAAGGAATTACTCAGCTATACATCAACATTTTACACTATAAAAGAGATAAAAAGACACGTTCCAGAACTTTTTTTTTCTCCTATTCTGATATTGAATGAAAAACAACAAGGTTATTATTCCACACCAGCAGCCATTATGCTAAAATTCCTTGCATTATTTTTTCCAATTCTTGATAGTTTGGTTAAAAAGCAGTCCACAGCAGTCCATATTAAGACTGTTTAAAATTTAAGGAAGAAAATAATATTTTCAT
This sequence comes from Eudromia elegans, assembly GCA_003342815.1. Classification (NCBI taxonomy): domain Eukaryota; kingdom Metazoa; phylum Chordata; class Aves; order Tinamiformes; family Tinamidae; genus Eudromia; species Eudromia elegans. Next base: position 15,195 of record PTEX01000126.1, on the reverse strand, counting down.
TGAAGAAGGTAGAATTTATGCAGAATATTTTAATTGGAATAATACTGTGATARCAGCTTTTCTATGCACTTTTAGAGGATAATGAGCACCGGAATTTTAAGTAAAGGGATCACAACATAACTGTTYATCCCCATTTAAATAAAAACTGAGAGCTTTTTTTATGTACAAATGGAAAATACCTGTAAATGCCTGAAAAGTATTTCAATTACYCACCAATGGCAATCAATTTATATTGTCATCTTCATCTGAGATTTTCATAATATATCTGATTATATAGCTCCTGCATGCTAGATACMATATATTTTGAATTTCAAGAGTCTAGAAATACCTGCTATGTCATCAACAATCTCTGTGTATGTTCTACGAGCTATRTCAAGGAATTCATTGATGTTTGGCTTTACAGCATAGCATTTTTGGGTCCTCATATTCAGACATCCTTTTGTATACCGTGTATCATCATTAATTACAGTTGTTATCTTTTCAAGTATAATTCCAAACCTGCAATATTAGTTGCATCACCAGTTAAATTTGCTGMATAATACTTTATGATTTGTATTTCCACTGTCATTCTGAAATTATATATAATTATTATACAATTATAAAGAGCACTACAGATAACTGAAGCAAGTACACCTCTATGGTTAGAATAAGCATGTGATTTTCACCTCAGAACAAAGTATGAACACACTTAAATCTGACATAAAATGTCACTCAAGTSTTTTGCACACAAATTATTTCTCAAATATAGGTCACAGTTGTTTTTGGCATTATTATGCAGACTCAAAGAAACCTATAATTCTGTYGTTTCTTAATTTAACACATCTTTATTGTGATYCAGTAATTGCAACATGTCCAGTAAMTTTCTATTTTGCTTTATACACTATCTTTATATTAATTGAAAATTASATTTTTTTAAAAGTTATTTACGTTAATGTGAAACAAGAGAGCTACAGCTATAACAAGAAAAGATGTAACACACTTGATATTACAGACATCCTCAAGGAAGATGAAAGGTTCTAGCATAGCAGCTAAAATATTATTGTAATACCTTGAATCTTCAAGAGAACTGTAGTATGCTTTTAGCAGAGGCGTGCTACAGTTTCTTAAAGCAGCCTGTTGAAAATTAAAATATGAACACGAAGAGTTACTTAATTTCACAGTCCTTTCAAAAGACTGGAAGATTTCAGATTCATTGCGGCTTACTAGCAGTTGCATGAACACCTTAAAGAATTTATGCAGGACATTTCACTAAATATTTGTTATGAAATTAATTACTTAGGTACTGTAAGAATCCATTTCTTAGACTACTGGATGGACTCAAAACATGTTTTCAAGTAGCATACGAGTTAGTACAGATTATGTTGACAATATTGTGTTCTACAAGTTATAACAATTGCACTAAAATAAAAACTGGTCTGTACTTTACACAGAGGGGAAAATAAAAAAGACAGATACGGCTTACCTTTAGAGGCTCTACAAGTTCCAAGGTATGCTTCAGGTAGATTAAATTAGTTATTTTTGATTCAGCAGTTTTAACCTGTTCAGAAAGTTTACAGAGGTTGAAGGGATTTGTATACTTGCTTGTTTAAAGAAAATATTTAAGAATGAGCAGAACTCTTGGTGTAACTGTACCAGATTAATCCTTTTAAATTTTAATAAAAATTGCTAAAACACACCTTTGACAACCTGGCACATAACTTCTTAAAACTGTGCACTTGAATTTGTATTGCCTATTGTGGTAATTTGGCCAAMAGTAACTTTTCATACTTAAGCATCAATAATAGAGATTGACAATGAGAACACCAGGCTAACTCAAGCTGCCTTCAGATGGCAGGATTAGGGTGAATTACACAGTAGGATGATTCACCTTCTTTAAAATTAAGTAGAACAGGTTTCCCCTTCATCTTGGTAGGATGGGAAGAAACTTGTCAGTTGAATAGACAGTTAGCATTCTTTTAACATGGACAGCCTGGAGCTGCTCATTAAAATCAGAGTAGTTTTCACACATTGCAAGCTTGGCAAGCAAAGCGAAGATCCTTGTATCCCTAAGTGAATTGTATTCATTACGATACAAAAATCATGTCCATAGGTCAAAAAGACCCCTGTCAAGGTAAACACCCTTCCTCTGAGGCATGCATAASAGTGGACACCATGATTAAACAATATTATAAGTGTATGTAAATATGCAGGGCTCTACTTTACAACTCTCAATTTGCCCATAGTCATATTTTTATRACATACAAAGCATTAACATTTACATAAGCAGTTGGTGTTGGCTTTGGGCACATTGTGTATTACTCTAAAAATCTGATAGTTGTTATTAAGACAGGTCCTACAACCTTAAGCACTGTATAACGATTTCAGGGGATCATCCCTATGTTAATTTTCCTATTTCTTGAAAATTCACTGAAACAAGTAAACAAACAAAACAAAACAAAAAAAAGATGTTGTCTTGCGAGAGGAGTAGCCGGTAATGTCTAGGCCTATGTCTGGAACTTCAGGAGGAACAGCATCCTTTAAACTTATTCTTCAAATAGGTAATAAAATAATCCAGAAAAGGTTGTCCACATTTCCCTCTGAAAGTTGGATATTTATCCATCTTTTATGGATCCTTCATGACTGAGACAAGAGGCTCTTTTAAGGAGATCTGCTTCTTCGTCCAGATACCTTTGATTTGCTTATATATGCTGATTTCACAGGGTTTTTTTTTTTCAAGAAAGACATCTAATGGACATTGTCAATTGACAGTCCTTTTTAGAAAGACAGAATACTCCTTTCTAACATATTATTAACACTTTCAGTGCCTGAATCTCAAGGTTTTAGCACCTCATCTGCTGAGTGGTGGAATATCATGAATAAATGTGGAGAGTGATGAAAAAGTACACATTTATGAAGTCAATTTTGCATGAAAAGAAAAAAAGTGATATTGAAGCAAATCCCAATTTTTCTAACATTCTCTCATGAAAATCTTCCACTGCTGTGAAGATATACTCTTAGTAAATGATGACATCATACCATGTCTTTTAAAAGTGATACCTTTTTCTTATAACATCATGTATATACACACATATGTATATACACACACATATATATCACATTTATATGTTGCATATTCTCTTCAGATAACTGATTAAGACGTATTTTGAAACATACTGTATCCTGCTTTGGAATTTGCACCAAAACTGAAAGTAGTTGTTCAGTATCCAGGAATTTTGAGATAACTGCAAAACAAAAGTAAATGGATCAGATATTTAACTGAAACTTGCAGTAAGATTATATTAACAAATTAGTTTAAAAGTATGCACACGATTACCAAGTAACAGTTTTGTTTACCATAATATTTTTTAAAATTTAGCTATATGACTATACTTCCCATCGTCAAGAATGCACAGATTGTTATACTGGTGGACATACCTTTCAACAATTCAATGATTTTTTTTAAGTAAAGTAATTTTCAAAGTATCTAGAGAATAACAGAACTAAGAATATTCTGACAATATAATAAAGAAAATATAGGAAAAGAAAGACTTTGACAACCAAACTTCCCGTAACCAGCTTTTACTGTCTATACTTACAGAAACACTGTAAGTATCTAGCCACAGAAATAGAAACAAAATAAAAATCTTTTAGAAAGGTACTGGCTTACTCAGTACTATTCAATTCATCAGAGAAGCTCACTTTGCTTAGCAAAATACTTATGAAAAAGGTTACTACTGCACAATAAAAGTGCTAACAAAATTAAATTTTGACTCAACCAACTTAAAAGTCACCTGACATCACAATAAAATACTTGTGTGATGCATGTTGTGCATTTTCAGAAATTATAAATAAGATTACAAAGCGAAWTTAACTATTTATAAATGATTTATAGACAAATAAACAATTACCTGCTTGAAGACCAAAAAACAGCTCCTCCTCCTGGAGTAATTCTTGCACACAGTCCAGTCTTGTGTTAATTGTTTCAGCATCAACTAGTGGCTCCAGGATATTTGACCTAAGTCTTCGACTTCCACCTGGAGTTTTTGTATAATTTAGGATACCAAATAACGTATGACCATTCCTTTCAAAACAAAATACATATGAAAAATACATTCACAAAAATAAAAGATGATAAATATCAAATGACAATTTTCAGGTGAAAATATCCTATAACTTTGAAGCTATTTTTCAGGATGTTTAACACCTTCCTATTAACTACAGTAGTTTAAGAAATCAAAAGTAGTTTAATATAATATTAGCCAACATTGTATCTATTTCAAAAGCAGAGAATTGTGCTTTTTTAATAAATAATCTTAAATAGTTATAACTAATGCACAGTTTAAAGTCTTAACACATGAAACCTTCAAAAACCATTGCTTGAGAAATAGCCAGTGGAAAAACTACAATCATATAAGCATATAAAATGTGGAAGGGAAACTCTACATTTGGGATAGTATCCACATTGYCTACCTTTAAGCCACTGAGCGCTCATTTCCCTTTACAGTAAAAGGAGACCAACTCCTCCAGGAGGAAGAGGAATCACATTTAGATATTTTTGGTTGCCATTATACTAAAATCTTCCTATTAATACCTGATATGCTTTACACTTTTATGCTTCAGGGTTAAGACCTATGTAAGGATGATATTGCCCATGGTCTGATTCAAATCTGCTACTGCATCAGCAGAATGTCTGCAGTGACAGATGCTAAAAGAGAAGCTAATAACTATCTCTTATTGCTCAATTCCTCTTATGGTCTCCTTTCTCTCCAAAATATGTGTGGAATTAGGAACAGATCTCACAGAAATATTGCTTTGAGGGTACCACTCTTAGAGAGATCACCTCCTACAATAACAAATGTAGCTATGGAACAGAAAAAGGAAGAAACATGGGAGAGATGGCAGATGAACAGAAATGAACTACTATCACCTCCTACTTCTTCTGCAGGTCTGACAAACAAACAAACAAACAATAAATAAATAAATTTTTTAAAAAAAGGAGGAAAGAGAGAAAGGAGAAAGAGAAAAAAAAATCATACTGGAAAAAGAAGGAAATTCACAGACTTCACAGATAATCAACTTTTCAAGTTTGGGTTTCCATATGTCAAAGCCACCACTGTAAAAGTTCAAGTCTTTCTCTTTCTGACCAGAAGCACAGAAGTACTGTGAAAGGAAGCTTTGCAACCTCTTCTGCCTAGAAGGACAGGAACTCCTGGTGAAGGAAGTTGCTCTCATTGTGAACTGCCAYGCAATGAAATGCAACATTTGACTTAACTGCAATTACAGAAATTACTCTGGCATAAGCAACTTCTGGCAGAAATGTTTTCTTTCATGTGAAATCTGGCATGAGTATCACTTAGGAGTCTGAATGATATACAAAAAGAAATACAAATTGACCGTGCATCTATCATATATCTAGTATTTATCATCTCTTTTCTCAATTCACTTGTAAGATTTTCTGTGCTCTATTTTTTGCACTGAATTGTAATGCATTTCTCTGTCAAAATTCTTAAAAAAAAGAGGTGTGAATGAGAATTTAGTTCTGTCACACAGAAACAATGTAATGGCCACTTTCTGACATGCACATCATCGAACTTCAAGAAACATAAAYTTATAAAAATGCTAAACATGTTATTTGTCCAACTTAAATATTCTTACCGAGAATCTCTGTTATTAGTTACTAGTTCAAGATTTTGAGCTGATGATGAATCTATCATTGCTGTTTTCTCACTACCCTGGAAACGCACCTTGAGGGATTTTGGAGCATACACTGAATTTTGAATAAATTCAACATATTTTAGCAAAGCTGCAACAGCTGCGAGACAGTAGTACCTGAGAAAGTAACAACCATTAATAAATGTTGAATAATTCTATTTAGGTAGCACAAAACTGTGCAATATATTTCAGAAATTACATTCACACTTTTACTTCACAACACTGGAATTGACAGTACTGAACAAGTAGTATGTCTGCAACCTAAATTTAAAAAAAAAGTRTATCTTTATCCAAGTACAGTGCACACACATGTAGATCAAATATTCATGGATGTATGAGCCCCCATACACCTTGTATCTTGTACTATTTAATTGATATTGTGTACATACATATTTTGCTGGTTAGATATGAACCAAAATAAAGGTCCAGGACAATAAACATCACTACGTAATTATTAATTAGGAGAATTATGAAAGCTCAAGAACTTGTCACAGGCTTTTTATTCAAGGTGCTGGACGGATTAGAAACATTGGAGAGCAAAATAAAAAGCCAACTTTATTCAGATCTCTCTCATATGGTAATAGGCCATCAGCTTATAACACGGAAAAAAAAAGTTATTAAAAAACTTCTGGACACAGAATTTTTTTGTCTTATTTAAACATACTTTGATTGAACCTCCATGAAAACAGTGCTGAACTCAGATGCACACAACTGTTCTATGTATTCCAACCCCTTTGTTTCATTGAAGTATTTTCTCTGGACTGTTGTAAAGGTCACATTCTGTGAAGGGGGGAGAAAAAAAGCAAATAGTTTAAAACGTTATCAAGAATTTTTTTTTGTCAAATAGGCTTTTTTTWAAAAGAACATATACTTCCAATAAAATCTACCACTGATTCAGCAATCTGTCTTGCAGAAATTTTTATTTTAGAACATTAGCATAAGATAAATCATAAGAGTCCTGCCATGCCTGCTTACATACTTTCTGTGCAAACCACATTACTGTTATGATGTTTGTTATTATCTGGTAAATAGTGCAAGTAAAAAAAAAAAGGTTATACTGTTGATTTGAATAACATACGACTCTTCCTTTGCTATTTCTTTTTCATCCTAAAGAAAAAAATTAATTTCTAGGATCCTAACTTTAAATTTAATCCCAGATTCAGTTAAAATTAATGATGTTCAGAAGACGAGTTGCTTTCTACTGTAGACATTGACATTGGAACTGTAGTTTCTGCCTTCCAAGATTTAAGACCAAGAAATCATTATTAAGCTGCTCAAAAGGAAGTAAAAAGATACAGGTTAATGTAAGTGCATTTGTGAGATGTGTTAGCAATTTATGCAAGAAAAAGGAGAGAACACAAATGTTGTACACATAGAAGTTATCAAGAGTGGAAACACAGAAACAAGTGGTATTGTAATACAACCTTTCAAAAGTTCTGAGGTTTTAATACTCATAAATTACATATACTTAATTTGCCTCATCCTTTCTCATTCTGCAAGTGTTTTTCTTCCTACGCTGTGACCCAACAGTCCTAGCTATTTTTGGGGGTTGACAGAAGAAAAAAAGAACAAATGATTTTTTTTTTATTTCAATCTTTTCTTTTAAATTCAGTATTATTCAAACTACTTCCATGTTGCAAAATCAAAACCCTCTACTTTAATCAGAAAACAATTTATCTCTGTAATTGTCAGGACTTTTCTGAATATTTAAGAGCTACGTTTGTATTATCCTTTACCATGGTAAAAACAGACCTGAAAACCACTGGAAATACTAAAAATCTGACTGCATTTGAAGTTTATACAAGTTGTAGAATACTCCCAAAGGAACAACTGCATTACAGTGGTCAACACAAGCTCTAAAATATGGAATAAAATTTAACAGCTTACTTTGAAATGTTCTGTTATCAGACTGAACAATTTTGTTGTGTTCCCTGCATCACAAGCTGTATTTGACATTATTATCTCTAGCGGTGTTAAAATCTTGAGTTTAGTGATAACCTGAGTGAAAAATGACATGTCAAATYATTCAGTAAAAACCATACATACATGGAATGAGGAATCAGTCTGTRAAGCATACAGCAATGTATCTATGCATATTTACCTTGGCATAAGTTGTATTGTCTGCAAACTGGGATAATATCACCTCAGGATTTTTTAAGTCAATGCTGGCCATTCCTACTTCACCTCTAGCAAGTCCTCTCCCTTCTACTACAGCCACAATAACTGATGCAATGCTATGAGCAGAGACTGCAGATGAGGATGTAACTGTAAAACAGTTGCATATACTCAGTTAAGATTCAGTTCTTCCAAATCCAGCTTGTTGAACTCCTTATTTGCTATACCATATGGAGAAAAACACACTCACAAAAGTAAGGCCACTGTACTCTTACATTAAAGTGAGGATTGGATGCATTCATCTAGAATGATCAGAATTAATTTCTGTAACAGATATGAATACACTTGGTGAGCCACCATTTGGTGTACTAAGAAAGAAAGAAAGATTAACAGATATAGTCACTACTAGGTATTTAACTTTTTAAATTCAAAATGCTATCGCTGCCAGTTAAAAAGAAAAGCATGAATTAGAGAGAAATACTGTAACTTGTTCTTTTTGAACAATAAACACTACACTTTGTGTTTTGAAAATACTTCAGTATTTCACTGTATAATGTTTAAAAATACAGTACCTTTAGGAAAATGTTACAGATGAGTAATGTAAGCAATAAGATGTAAGAATGTCAATTTTACCTGAGTGYCCCATAAGAGGGGTATGGCTCCTGCACAGAGACCTAGTAGCAGAGAGGGGTGTTTTTCTAATGCAGGTGCTATTCAAGCCTCGCGAAGAAGAACTCGTGAAGTTCGCTGCGCTAATATCTTCCGCACAAGARCTTTTGTCTCCAAAATAAGATTCTGAGGAAAATGCACAAATAACACTCAGCTTTAGGGAACAGATACACTAAGTCATATAATTTTTCTGCAAAAAGACACCTGCACCTGTTTTTTTATGAACGCAACACATGAAAATATCTGACAAAGCTTTATTTTTCTTAGTAAGAGATCTCAAAGTACTAAATTTTAGTATCTGTGAAAGCTCTCTAAAGTAGCACAAGCATAAAATAAAGCAAGAATTCTCTTGTTTTGAAAACCAGTCTGTATCAATAGGTCATTTTCCATAATGACACTACTTGCAATGGCTATGAAAAGCCTCATTCAGGTTACCGCTCTCAAATAATAGGATAGAAGGCAGTTTACAAGGTGTAATTTCATATTCTCATGAATTCTTCSTCCATGAAAGAATGCTGCAGACTCTATCTTGCACTTCTCCGTCAGTTTTACAATCCATACCTGAAGCAGCACCATGTCTTTACAAAATTTCAAAGTTTAGAAAGTCTCTTTTTTCTTAAAATGACAGGCACTGTTTTTATAAAAAGTCAATAAAAGAGAAAGAAAGTTAGATTCAAAAGTTCCTCCACTGAGAATGACCTTCTGAATTCAGAGTTCAAAACACAAATATCATACAGTAACTTGAAATGTGTTTTTAATATGCAATTTCTCTTACACCTGTGTCTTGAAATTGACCTGTATCTTAAAATTCTGCTAAATTTCTTTTTCTGAGATGGTTCTTTAGTTTCAACATATTGTTAAAGGTTTTTATTTATTTTCAGTTCACTTGATGAAAGTAAAACCTACCTCTCATGCTAATCTAATTTAGATAATTGCTTTTTAAAGGCAATATGAATTAAAACACATAAAGCCTAAATGGAGCTTCTGCCATTAAAATGTACAAGATTTCTGGTATGAAAAGATCTGCAAAGCTAAATGTTTCCGTTCTTTTTATTAAAAAATAATCTATATGACACAGTACTTTTGCACTCTTCTTAGATGACTTTTAAATTATATGGCATTTTGTCATGCTTGGTACAAAAATATTTATAATACATTAAAAAAAAAAAAACCCACACTTACTGAAGTACCTCTGAAATAAACAGKATTAGCTCAGCGCTTACGTATTTTTAGGGTAGATCAGAGTCAGAATCACCACACAGAAGTACTGCTTTTAAGCAGCATTCACTTGGTTTTTGGCAGGAGTCTGGGTAACTTAGGCTCTGACCCAGAAYTTAGGAGGAAAGCAGACAGCATGGTGAGCAGCTTTTGTCATTCAYGTTTGACTAAGTGCCCATGGTCAACTTTGAGTGGCCACCAGATGCTCTGCTGTTAACTCCCAGAATCCTGCACAAAATGTGGGAAAAGGTGATTTTTAAGACCACAGGAACACAGTCATCTATGAATACTTGGTTATTGCTGATTTGTTTAGGACTCATGACTGGCCTTGTATCTCTTACTCAAAAACACGGTATCTATACGTAACAGGGATACACTAACATCGCTTTAGGAAGTGATACAATAAACTGCTCTTCTMATGGCAGTTCCATTGGGAAACACACCGGGAAGCCTTCCCTGCTGCCAGGAAGAGGGAGGCTCAGCCMGCAGGACCGGCAGGGGCTGCTGAGGACACTGTGTCGCTGGGGGAGGCGGCGGGCCGCTTTATACACAGGAGGCCTTCACAAAGCACCAGCATGGCTGTACGAAYGTGGTGACACTAGACGTGTACTTAGAAAGGGCCGAGAAACGCCTGCATCCTTCTGAGGATGAGAGGTTGGCCAAGAGGTGCTGCTGCCACCTTCCCAGCTCGGGCAGCACCTCCACGAGGGCTGCCGGCCCGGCCCCACGAGACAGGGCAGGCGGAGGGCATGGAGAAGCACACGCAGGGATGATGGGGACACCTCTGCCCACCTCCTCTTGCCGGTACCGGCAGCTTCATCCCGCTACCGGCGCGGAGCTGCGCAGCAGCGAGGCCTCCCTTGCGCGGGCCGGCCAGCCCATCGCTGGAATCGGCGCCCGCGCTGCCGGCCGCGCTGCTCGGGGTCTGCAGCAGCCCCAGGGTATAGCGAGGCGCCTGCTGCGCGCACGGCCCCGGCCGCGACGCGGAGCCGCCKGCCGCCATGCCCGCCCGCGCTGCCGTCCCCTCGCTCCCGCTCGACATGGCCTCCGCAAGCCCCGAAATGGCGGCGCGCGGCTCCGCCCCGGCGCCGCCCCCGGCAGGAGGCAGGGACCGGGCTCCTCCCGGCCGGTCCTGGGCAGTGGGGCTCCCAGCGTCTGCGGCGGTTTGGGGCGCAGGGAGCGGGGCGCGAGGCCGGCCCGTCCCGAGCACCAGAGCTGGCGGCGGCTCCCCGGCCCTCTGCAAAGGTTGCGGCTGAGCCGCGGCCGCAGCTCTGCCCGCCTTCCCTCCCCRCCACCGCTCAGCCCAGCTCCTGTTAAAGCAGCGCCGGCTCCTGCAGGGAAKGAAGGTGGTGGAGCAGCTTCAACASCACCGTGCTAAAAAGCTGAAGGAAAACTTGCTTTTCAGCCATTGCTGAAGGGAGAAGTGTGTGTGAAGCCCAGCTCTGTAAAGAACTGACAAATATGCACATATATTATAAATGCATTTGTTAAAAGAAAAAAATTAAAATGGTTTATGCAGAAGTAAGTGCAGCTGGTAGAGATGTACTGTGTTTAAATTATGCAAATACAGATGCAATGAGACACTGGCATATGACCATAAAGTGTATGTCCTCTTAAGGACTATCACATTTAAGCAATATACTAGGCACCAAGAGAACACACAACAAATGCATTGGAAATGCTCTACATATCAACAGTTTTGCTTATTAGCACCTATTAATACAACACTCGACCTTTCCATTAAGCAACAAAACACCTGGACGAGGCYGTATTTGTCTCCTGCCCTCAACCCCTGCCCGAGCGCCAAGGCAGGAGGGAAAGCTCCCGCTTTCGGGAGGACGTTCACCGCACCCCAGGGCTCCGCAGGGACCACGGTCTGCGCTGCTCGATCCTCGGCCGGCTCCTGAAGGCTTCACCCCACGGCCCCGCTGCAGGACAGGGTCATCCTCCCTCAGGACCRAGCACCACCCGTCAGCCACAACATTAAAACCTTCCAACAGCSCAAATCAGCCAGTTTCACGAGGCAGCAAAACATGGAGGGAGGAAGGTTCGTGCTGATGTCATTCGGTGCCACTGCTGGTGCCTTCATTGAAGTTTCCATCTCCACTTAGACTCTGGAAGCTGACATTGTAACTTCTCCAAACAGTGTATGGCAAGAAGGGCAGAAACAAAAGGAACGCTTCCTTCCCCTGTTCTTCCCTTTTCATGTGGCATAAATATTAAAACTTCCCAAGCAGGTTGTCTCAACACAGTGGCTGGGTATGTCTTCTGAGTGAGGCAGTAAGCACAACCCCCCGCAGCTCAGCCTGTTCTTGGAACATGGTTGAAATGCCTTCCTTCTCTCCTCCCACTTTTATTAAATATATCTACATTCACAGCAATTTTAAAATTATTCATTACTTTTTTACAAATCATACAGCATTCCACAGAATTTATAACCAAGATCAGTAGCTATACTACAGTGTTAGAGCCCATGTGCTAAGATAATGTAATAATTTTTCTGTACAAAGATGGATATGTACAAATAAAGTTGTAGAAACAAATTCCTGAAAATCTTTAATAAAAGAACCCTTAACTGATGACTTAGAATAAAAGATTAACCACTACAACTATCTTAAGTATGTACACTAAGAATCTTACCAAGGAATGCATTTAACAAAAGAGGTAGACGATAGCAATGCATTCTGCACCAAAATCAATTGTTTTAACATCTGCATATTGATCAACATTTTTTCCACAGATGATTTGTGTAAAACACACACACAAGAACATTAAGAAAAAATGTTAAAAATTAAAACGTTTTTTGAAGTTAGTAGCTTGCATACTCCTCCATTCTATTAACCAGTTTTATTAAAAAAATATCTTAACAATCACAGCTGATCTGGGGAAAAATGACCAAATTACCTAGAGAGGAAAACTCCAGTAATATTAATAGGGTTTTCTATGCTGTCATGCACTATCATTCACATATCAATTACCTGGATGTCTTCATCTAAAATAGATACTCAAGAGAATTTTGTTATRTCCATACAATATAGAAAGAGAAAGGAAGAGGGGAACAAAAATTGTATTTGGATATAGAGAACTTGACCAGTGCTCTCCTCTCCACTCAGTACAAAGACTACTGTAACTTCTGATTTTTTTAAAATTATTTCTGCCAGGCCTTGACCGAACAACTCATCAGGTCCCTGAACAGTTAACAATAATTTTCTGACTCGATCAGAAAGCCTTTAAGTCTTTAGAGAAATTAAGGGTTAACTTTTTTTTATTATTACTATTAAAAAAGGGATGTTTGAGTAATCAAAYATGCACTGTCTTTGAAACTTGCTATCTTTGAAACTTGCTATAAGTCTACCAGAAAGTTACATTGCCCATTTCTATCCTCTCTTCTAGGAGCATTTATCAGTTGAGTAAAAATGACTGTCTGCTAGTAAAATTGTTTTTGAAAGCACTATAGACATTCTTTAAGCATAAAWAGAGAGATTATCATATCAATCTGTAATTAATTTTAAGTGTATATTTCAACTGGAATACCTTTCAGTCCTCTGTCTAAAATGTGCAGGATGTAAAATCAGAGGCATTTCTAGAGCTCTAATGAATATAAAGAGGAATTCATCCTTCAGAAAACAAGATTTTTCCATTGTCAGTTTTATTCTTAATCATATAATAATGAAATGTTGGCAATTCGTTTTAGAAGTTGTAGGAGTAGGTGTTCAATCCAGCAACAAATTGAAAATCACTATTATATTCAGCAATAAACTGTTCTATAGAGAAAGATCTCTAGAATGCATAGTGCTAGCAAGTTTCACGATCTCTCTCTCTCTCCAAGTATCAGTGATACTTTATCAATAAATAACAACATATTTGTATACTTAACTGAAACCATAAATTGTTTCAACCACACTACCAGTTACTAGAAGAAAATGCTTGCATCTTACTATATAAAAATGATGGCAAACATGAATAGAAAAAAATAAATACACAGCCATGTGACATTAAATGCRGTGGCTTACTAAGATTTTTCATATTCTTTTAAAGTGCTTTGTGTGATCCACCATCAAGAACTGTTTCTATAGACAGATGCTACTATGGTTGATATCACAGGAATACAGAAATTAAGACATTCATACTATCTCTGYGGCTTAGTTGAATACGCAAAAGAAAAATTCCTAAGGTCCATATATTTAGATACCGAAAAGGATTCTACATCTTTTATATGTAACCTAAGTATATGTCACACTTGGATTACTAGAACAAGCTTGTTCTGCTGCAATTCTGCAATTTACAAAGTGACAAAGCCCACAGTAAAGCAGTTGCTTTACTATAGAAATGTAAACATATCCAAAAGATAAATATGCTAACAGTTTCAGGGGTAACTTCCAATGATTAAAACCAAAGTGACCAAGCACATCCATCTTCTGTCTCTACAAAACTTAGCTCACAAGCTCAGGCTGTACATTTATTCTTTGAAGAACATCTTCTGGCATACAAAAGACGGGATTGACAGCTTTAACTTGTTCTTCCCCTAATAAAGAGAGTCCAGCAATTCCAAATAAGGTATGAAATGGATCCACCTGTTAAAAGAAGATTTTTTTTTTAAAGTCCATTTCCAGAAGTCAGGCAGCTCTTCATTTGTATGAAGTTTATATTTGTTAGCAAGCAACCTGCAAGTGCCCACAATTTATGTTCTAGAAGACACTGCAACTGAACTTTCAGTGTTTTTGAGTGTCACACATGTAACTCCAAAGTTTAATTTCTACTACATGCATTTACAGTAGAATAATTTGCTCAGAAATGCTTCTAAATTATTTGCTACTAAGATGACTTTAAACTCTGAATCAGCAAGAAGCACTCATTTGTCTCCTTATAACAGTACCAAAGAGCAAAAATTTGAGGACAATTTGATCATTGGAAGTACTACCATAAATTCCCATTGGCTCTTTGGAAACAACATATTGCTCTTTAAAGGTCTCTCAACAGAACTGTACTGTCAGATATTAAGAGATGAACAAGCAATCTCCTGTGCTATAAAACTGGAAGGAAAAAATATAGGGAAATATTTAACAAAGGAGTCAGTAGCAGTTACTTGGTATCTAAATTTTCCTTCACTGTATAAATTTTTCAGCGAAGCAGCTACATAATTTGTTGCAGTTGTATAATTGATAAAGTTTCATCATACAAAGTTCATTTCAGCAGAGTTAATTTGCCACTCTGCAACATATTATTCAAAGTTAACTTGGGGCACTTCTGCAATATGTCCTGTTTACATTASTGAACTTACAGATTTTCCCTCAAAGCTTTTTATACTGTATTAAGCTGAGCTAAATTACCATGTTTCAGGCACATAAAGGAGCATGATCGCTGACCAGAGTTAACATACCATCCTGCTACTCAGTGGCTCTGTAACAGATTACGTGTATAGTCAAAGCACACACTTATGTTTATTTGCCAGAAGCAGTAAGAAGATACTGGGAAAGGGCAAGGAAGAGGAAAGGAGCAGGT
>PTEX01000125.1:2205730-2335263 GCA_003342815.1 Eudromia elegans | reverse complement strand
CAGTTCCCTCAGTGCTCTTGGCTGCATCCCACCCGTGCTCATAGCTCTATGGGTGTCCTGTTTCCAAACCAGTCTCTGACGCAATCCTCCTCGACCRGCGGAACGCCTTCCTCTGAGGTGCTTCCAGGGCCRCCAAAYGGCCACCTCCTTTTTCTTCTCCTTTTCTCTTCCCTCTTTACTCATCTCCCTCTTCCACCACTCTTTGCCCCAGCTTTTCTCTGCCCTCTTCCCACCTTTCCTCAACTTTTTTTTTTCACCCTTTTCTCTCCTGCTTTTTTTCCTTTTTTCTCCTCATTTCCTCACTGTTTTTTTTTCTTTATGTTCCTCCTGCTTTTTGTTATCTCATTTCTCACACCTTTTCTCCCATTTTTCCTCTCCCCCTCTTTTTCTCTTGTCTTTGCTCTCTCTCTTTCTTCTCCRTTTTCTCTCCCCCTTTCTCCTCATCTCTCCCTACCCTTTTATCCCCTTGCGCTTTCCTCTTTTCACATCTCCCACTTTCCACTTCTTTGTCCTAGTCTTTTTTTTTTCTCAGCCTTACATTTCGTTCCCTTTTACTTCTCCCCTTCTTTTCTTTTTGTCTCACACTCTTTCCTGCACCTGGGGAGGAATAACCCTAGACACGCCTACAGGCTGGGGAACRACCTCCTGGAGAGCAGCCCCGCAGAGAGGGACCTGGGCGTCATGGTGGACGACAGGTTGACCATGAGGCAGCAGTGTGCCCTTGTGGCCAAGAGGGCCAATGGGATCTTGGGCTGCATTAAGAAGAGCATCTCCAGCAGGTCGAGGGAGGTGATTCTGGGGGGTCCTAGGGAGTCCAAAACTGTACCCAATACTCCAGGTGCGGACTCACCAGAGCTGAGTGGAGGGGCAGGATCCCCGACCTCAAGCCGCTGGCAACCCTCCTCCTGATGCAGGCCAGGATCCCATTGGTCTTCTTGGCCACGAGAGCACACTACTGGCTCACGGTAAACTTCTTGTCAACCAGGACTCCCAAATTCCTCTTTGTAGAGGGTGTCCAGTTTGCCTGGATAATCCCTTACTCAATCCCCCTCGAGCAGTAAAAAGTCTTCCTGTCTCACAGTTCTCTCTCTTGTCTCCTGGCTCTGTAGTTGGTGGGGACCAACCTTTGGAGTTAAGACAGAAGCAAAGAAGGTCACTAAGGTCCTTGTTCACTAAGGAACCATCCTGAATTAGCAGCATTTCCCTAGTTTTCCTGTTGCTGCTGATGTGTTAATAGAAGCCCTTACTGTTATCTCTGACATCTCTCGCTAGTTCTAATTCCAAAAGGGGCCTTGACCTTCCTCGTTGCATCCCTGCGCTCTTTGACAATGTTTCTGTATTTTTCCCATGTGGCCCGGGAACATTATTACGCATTATGGTTGTGCTCTTTTTTTCATTAAGTTGGGCCAACTGCTCCTTGTCCAACCACACAGGTCTCCTGCCCTCCTTGCTCAATGTCTTGTAGGAGTGCACCGATCCTGAGCTCTGAGAAAGTGGTGCTTAAAAGGTAATGGTTTTAAATTTTAAATCTCTTTAAGCCTTTTTACATTTAAAGGTTTAAATTTTTTTACGTTTAAAAAATAATAGTTTTTTAATGGATGACTCTGTGTTTTTTCTCCTAGCATGGCAGCATTTGTTTTGTCTTCTAGGAATAGTGCTTTTTTTATATTAATCTGTAAACTAGAGGCTGGACCCTGCTGACATCGATGGACTCAGATCAGTTCCCCATGGCTAGATGTCCAGCCCCTGCATTTCGCAGGCTTTTGCAAAGAGCAATATGTGCAAAGATTCATCAAAGAGGGTCCCTGCTCTCCGCAAGCTGTGGAAACCAGCATGGCCGTTTCTGATAGAGAGGTTGCTGGTACCTCACTGGGCATGCTGGCAATTGTATCCCAACTGTTTCTGCAGGAAAGTGATGAATGAGGTTTCCTCTGGGCTTCTGCTGTCCAAAAAGAGAAATCTTTGTAAGACGATTTAGCAAAAAAGTATTAAACATCTAAGTCCCCCTAAGTAATTACCTAAAAGGCTTTGCCACAGGCTGCCAAAGAGATAATCCTTTCATATGGATTATAATCAGCTATTGTTTGTATGGTGCTTTGGATATGTAACACACAAAGTCTTATTAAGAAGCTTTCCTTGTGGACCTGGAGTTGAGGAGTTGTGCTCTGGAGCTGCTGAGGCTCTGCCAATCCGAGGCACCGGAAGTGAGACAGGACCGAAGTCATCCGTGCCTCCAGCTGATGCAGAGAGCACTTCAGATACCTCTGTTTTCTTGCGACCCTTTAAGTGCTGTCCCTTCTGCCTGAGCCATGTGCAGTGTCTCCACTTTACACTTTCATAGCATTAACTGTAGATTTTAGAGAGGATTTAGAACATGTCTTTAATTATTTAAGAGGAAATTGTGAATAATAATAACACAATATCTGTGGCTAAAATATACAGTGGCAGCATAATGGATATTTCTCTGTAAACGTATTGAAGCAGAATATTGACTCAGTAAATCTGCAAAAGCCATGAAAGTTGTCTGATGGAAAAGCTATAGGTTGGCAAGATGCTTTTTATGAAACAACTACAAAGGAAACATTTTGGCCATTTCTGAGGTTTAAAGGAAATACAATGTGACTGATGACAGCATCACAGAATTTAACCCTGTTCATCATCCTTGGCTGTGTCTACATTAGCAACAGGATGACTTGAGAGAAACAGGTCTGTAAAGTGAAACATCTGCATCTGGTGCTGGGTAATGGGGGCCCAAAGTGTTGGAGAATATGAACCCTGCCATAACATGCAGCTTCTGCAAAAGGAACCCAGCAGTCCTGCTCTCACGGTGCATGTCACCATGCAGTCATGCTCTCATGCATGTCATGGTGTGAGCCAAAGCTTTGTAAGCAAGGGCAGAGTGGAAAATCACCTGGGAATTGCACTGCTGGCTTGAGCTAACAGAGTAATGTAGCCTCATCCTTCTTGTCTCATTTATTCATACCGTCCTGGCTCAGTTTCCCCAAGGTGAGGACGATTCTTGGAGCCAAGCTGGCCTTGTAGCTGCACTGGGTGCCCTTGCAAGACCAGAAAGGAAGTTGGACGCCTTGTTGTACCTACGGTATCTTTCCTGGAAGCATAAATGACTAAAAATCCCTTATAAATGCGGAGAAATGATACACAGTGTCACATCACCAAGGCCTATCTGTAGGTGGCTGTTGTGACCAGAAATATCCTGGCAGATGTGATTGGTACAGGAGGCAGTAGGTTGTTAATTTGAAAGTGTTGTGATCGCTTGTCAGTCAGAAAGAGTATTTCATACAAAACAAACTCACAGACAGTACATTGAATTAATACTTCTATTAATTTCTTGATCTTAAGATTTTCCCAAATTCACTGTTGCTTGTAAAACTTTAATCATTATGTAAGAAATCATTGGTATGATTATATTATTTGATTATAAGCCTGAAAACCACTTTGTCTAGTCTATATAAGATAGCGCAAAAATAACTATCATAGAATCATAGAATCATAGAATGCTTAAGGTTGGGAGGCATCTCTAGAGGTCATCTAGTCCAACCCCCTTGCACACACAGGATCTCCTAGAGCGTGTGGCACAGGGTGGTGTCCAAGCGGGTTTTAAACATCTCCAGAGAAGGAGACTCCATCACCTCTCTGGACAGCCTGTTCCAGTGCTCTGTCACCCTCACTGTTAATAAATTCTTTCTCAAGTTCCTGTGGAACTTTTGGTGCCTCAATTTGTGGCCGTTTCCTCTAGTCCTATCGCTGGCCACCACTGAAAAGAGGGTGGCCCCATCCTCCTTGCTCTCTCCCTTCAGGTACTAGTATACACTGATCAGATCCCCTCTCAACCTTCTCTTCTTTAGGCCGAACAGGCCCAACTCTCTTAGGCTTTGCTCCTAGGGCAGATGTTTCAGGCCCCTAATCATCTTTGTAACCGTTTGTAGCCCTAGTCAACTAGATATGACTATATACTGCCATAAACTGAGAAGCTTTTTTTTTTTTAGAGCTTCACAGTACAATCTAGGAACAATTACCTTTCACCTTTGTATTTGTCAACAGATCACACATTTAAAACTTCCAAGCTTCTGATCTTGGGGAACTTTTATTTCTGAACATTAAACTCCTTCTATAATGTGCTGCAGGGTAGGACAGTGCAGCTGGGTCCTGTCCTAGAATCTTGGGAATTGATGGTAGTTGTCTTCTAATGAGAAAGGCAATGAAACTCAGCACCAATGTCGTGGCAGAATCCCTGCTGAGAAAATGACACCAACGGAGAAGAAAGTTCCTCTTTTGGTAAGGTGCACGAATATAAAGAGACTTATAATTGGATTTCCTTAAAGACTTGTAGAAATAACACTCTCACAACTCTTCACATTGAAAGAAAGTTCTTTTAAATTCTATCAGTTCTCCAGCCTACATTTTTTAGAAAAGTAAGATGTACAGCTTCTGAAGAAAACCAGGAACAATGAGGTGAGCAGTATTTGCATTCACAAGTTATTCTGTGGTGGCACGTTGTCATCTTTTGTTGAAATATCACAACTTTTCAAAAAGAATCCTTTGAAGCTAAAGAATAATATTTCATCTTGTTTTCTATAAAGTTATACTGACTACACACTTTGAAATGACAATGTGCGATCTGACTGCCCTTTAGCATTGGTTTGTCACCTAAAGTGCCTCTGTTCAAATCAAGGTCATTGTGTTTTCTCTCATCAGTCCATATCTACACCACTGGCATCACAACATTTGATATGAAAGAGGATGACATATTCCATTTGGAAGATGATCAAGACTGAACTAATAAGGGTGTTGGATTTAAATGCCAATCCCTGCACTGAATGGGTTCCCCATGATCAAAGTTAAAATTGATGCAAGGATATGTGCCACAGAGAATTAATTTGCTACAAGATTGAAAAAAGATGTTTTAAAATGTCTTTGGAATGAGTGTTGAAACACTCCTGGGCTCGCTAATCAGTAGGAGAGCATGATCCCAAACTTTTAAAACAAAGCAAGCAGACATGATTGAATTATGAAGCAAGAGACATTTCCAATCTATGAACAGTTTCTCCCCTCAGACCAATTGAAAATATATTGCAGTTATAATGTATGGTATGGCTTAAAATAGTCATTAAGAGTACTAAAGCCAATGCTTTAGTAATGCAGTTTGGATCAAGTATGTGTCCTTGAAACAAACCTTCCCAACCTGCTGTGCTTTAGTTGCATTGTGGAGCTGCCTCTGATCATGCAAACTTTGAGATGGAGCTAGAGGAATATGTACTCCAAGACATGTGGCTTCCAAGCCATAAACGGGCATTCAGGGCATGGGATCAGACTAGAAATAGTCTGAATTAAAGAAATGAGTACACTGTCAACATCAGGTTTTCCAAACTCCCTGTTTCTCTCTAGTCTCTATAGGTTTTCCCCTGGTCTCTATTACTCCTTACATTAGGTATAAGGTAAAAATATTTGAATCTTCCATGACAGATGTTCAAGAGATGCTTCATGAATTCTAGATTTTCATTTGATCACTGACAGTCCTACAGAAATCTTATCTTACTAACATTGTGTTTTATTACGATAGTTGTTTAGTTGAGGTCTAGAGTCCAGCCTCTAGTCTACCACTGATTTCCTCTCTCTACAGCTTCAAGTAAATAACTTACATCATGTTCCTCTGTTTTCTTCATTATCTTCCCTCTTTCTCACTGTTTTATTACTTTGAGGAAAATGCTTTACAATCTTTTGAAAATGTTATATATAGAGAAGTTGGTTGGTGGGTTTTTTTTGGGGGGTTTTTTGGTGTTTTGTTTTTTTTGTTTTTTTTTTTTTTAATTACTAGGCCTAATTTTGGACTTCCTAAACAGGCAAAACTCTAATCAGGAGTACTTCTGAGAAGAAGTAATGATAGAGCCAGCATTCATTACAGTGACTTTCATGGCTCTCTGGTTAAGATGCCCAGCACATGCAGTGCTTTCCAAGAACATGCCAAGATCTGGCAGAAACAAGTTGTTTCAGAACTAACTTGCTCTTAGACAGACATCAGTTTTGGCCTAAGTGCTATTCTGTTAAAATGAGCTGCTGCTGATACCCTGACTCTGTGTTAATCTGGAGTCTGGAAAATGGAAAAAGATTGTTCAGTCATAAGGAAACTGGACATTGATTGGGAGATCTGAATTCAGTGCCATGCCAAATGTCCGGATTTTAGGAATGACGCTGGTGATCACAGAGCCAAACCTGCAAATGGGTGTATAAACAAAAAATGACCTTTCTCTCATCTGGCTTTGGCCCATCTAAACATCAGCTTCTGGATTAAACAAGTCATATCTTCTTGTTCTGTGTGACAAAACCAAACCAAACCAAAATAAAACAAAACATCCCATGCTTGTTTCCAGACAATGAATCACCCTTTGCAAGAGGTAGCCCTCTTGACACAAATCATGAGGGATCCTCTTCATTAGGCTCAGAGTGCATTTCTCATCCGCTCTCTAGGGTGCCTCACTTGAGTCCCAGTGTTTGGTCTGCCATGTTTCTCTGGTCCTCCTCTGCACACAGGCAGAACAGCTGTGATTTGGCAGGGCTGAGCAGCTCATGCCTGTCTCCTATGCAGGCTTAGTTATGACCCTGAAGGCCTTCATCTAGCTGTCACTAAGGTACAGGAGAAAAAGTTGCATCATGAACTCTTTTCTGAAGGAAAGAGTTTCAAAATGGAGCAGCCCCACCTAAATCTGCAGGTGGAATTTGGTTGGTCAGACTGTCACCATGATATCCGCTCCATCTGCACCCCAGAAGCTCAGCTCTTGGCTTCTGATTGCCACAGAAAGTTGGAGTATATGACACTCCCTTCTTGCCCGCTTTTTCTTGTGCTGTTTCACATAATCCTCTGCTCATCTCCTCTTTCCATTCATAGCCCAAGACTGGCAAGGGACCCATTCCTCTGTGCAAGTTGCTCAGGGATGGTGCCAGGATGGTGGACCTCAGCCTGGGAGCAGCTCTTGGAGCCTACCTCTCCTAACTTTAGAGCGCTACAGGTTAGAAATCCATAATCAAAGTTACCTGAGGTTTGCTCTATTTTATAGTCAACGAGGGGAAGTGTGTTCATGATTTATAGACATCTGCTTCTGGATGAGGCGACTCGTGTCAGAGTAGTGCCTGCTTCCGTCTATTGGCTCAGAGGAGCCATCCGCACTGCAGACCCTTCTGGAAAGGCCAGTCCCACCAGGGTGATAAGTGTTTCAGTGACAAAATCTCTGGAGGATCTGGCCCCTCTTTCCCTACTGGGAACCCTTCATCTTCCTGTGTGTCAGCTCCTCGTTTGTATGGTCAAGATAATAGTGCTAGCCTGTCTGAGAGCAATATCACAGAAATAAATCTATGAATATAGATCTTGAGATAAGAAAAAAGAATGTGATGATTTGGGACCATGCAAATACCCAGATAGATCTCCTAGGGAAGACAGTGGTGGGAATACTGGGAGGGATTTAATTCCCCTCTGATCAATTAAAATGAGAAAAGGCCAGAGTTCTAATTTACAAAATAAGCCAGAGAGAGCGAAACTGAACTATATTGGATTTTACTTTGCTTAAACAAAAAAAATCTGCAGGTTTTGTAATGAGGTAGTAGAATTCTCTGATATATCCAGTTGCTTTTGCTACCCAGTAGTTTACAAACTAGGAGTTATCTCTGAGTCCTTTAGTAAGGGGTTTAAATAAAGGCAATGTCAATTAATATGAGTAGAAAAGGTTGTATCCAGGATAATCACAAGCCTGGAACGGCGAGCCCGCTAGTGCTGCAATTTATGGAGAAGTCAGTGCTGAAATATCTGCAGAAGAATTTTCCTGAAATTTAAGGGGGAATTACATAACCTACAAGTGTTTTTCTCTTTGCAAGTCTGGTGTGGAAACAGATGGTTGGGAGAAACTGTCTAGAAATCTTATTACAGTGGTCTATATGGATATTAGAAATTAAGATAATTTTAAAATCATCAGAATAGAATGTGCAAATATTATGACTTGTGATCACAGCCTGTGCTGCTCTGTTTCCATTCTCCTAAGATTCTGTATCTGATATTGTCTTTCCAGGTCAAACAAATGAGTGCGCCTGCTGTGTGGAGACATCCTGAGGTCTCCCACTGCCTGTTCTCCCCACAAGGGACAGGGAGTGAAACAGCCTGCGCATTTTGGGCCTCAGTTCAAACATTGCACATACTTTCTGATGTCTGAGGTGAGCAGAGAACTGCCTGTGATTGTTACATGTTATTTGTGCCAGGTCACGGTGCACGCTGTTTCTGCAGAAATTCACAGTTAATGCTATGGATTGCAGATGACTTCAGCTGCTGAGGCTTCCAGTGGGCTCTATTCATTTGGGTTTGAAGAGATGCATTTCTTGCGAGCCCCCAGGTTTTTATTCTTATGCTTTCATACACTTTCATTTTGGAGCCTAGTAGCTTGCATTTGTTAGAATTGAACTTTTGTTTTACGTAATCAGTCTTTGCTGTAGTACCGCCGTTGGGCTGGTATTGAATGAATCTAAATTCCATCACTGCTTATTTTCTTGACCTACAGAGAAGTATGGTGTGTGGCTAACACTCATTAAACCTATATGTTTATGTTGCTGTGTTAGTCACTTCTAACCTTAGTGAGAGGCTGAGGAGACAAAGACAGGTTAGATGAAGGAGAAGGGAGGGATATTTTGCTGTCTGCTTCTTATAGTAAAAGAAAAGAAAGTGAGGTTCCTGTGTGGGTCATGAGTACTTTTCCTGCCTCAGTTGGCATCCTGGCAGATCACCAGGACTCATGTCCATCATGCTAGCAAAGATGAGCACTCCAGTGTGGACTCAAGTTTTAAGAGAGCTACAGGCTCCCCTTCGCATCATTGCAAGCCCTTTCAGTGCACTGTTAGGGGTGTAAAACAGTTTAAAATATCTGAAAAGCCATGATGACTGTGTTATTACATTCCATTTTGTTGTGTGTATTTTATTTCACTCATTTAATCAGTATCCAAAGTCACTGTCATTAGATCTTATCAGTCAGCAAGTCTTCAAATTCATAAATGTTGTTTCTCTCTGTTTTTCGTTATAATTTTCTCATCAGAGTCACAAAAGAAAGGATATTTTAGAAGTTAGAAGTTACCCTGAAATTCTGCATATTAAGTTAAATCTTCTGTCCCAGCAAAGACAAAGACTTATATTGTGATTCTGCACAGGTTTCCATGTGCTTCAAATCCCCACCTCTTAGGTAAGGGTAGTAGTATTACCACAGCTTGAAGAGTTTTCGTGCAGGATAATAGCATCAAAGACGGTGCCATATCCCATTACTGGAACCAAGTCCAGGCAGTGTATATGATAGGTTTATTACATATCTGCCGGCTGCTAGACACTGTGTAGGTGTGCTGTACCTCTAAGCCCTCATATCCAAGGGCCCTTCTATCATGCCTAAGCTGTACGTAGTACTTCTGATACAAGTATTTCCAGCTCCTCTAGACAACAAATTTTCTCCTCAGTTACACACTGCAACTACAATGATAGTTGCTGTCTTGACAAATGCCATTTTGTCCCCATAGTCCTGCCAGGAATTATTTTACTAGCCTGTGACTAACCATATTACTCCTCTTTGCTTATCTTCTCTATTACATTGAACTTTAACACATTAACATATCATATCAACATATCACATCAAAACTGGGTAGAGCCAATCACTCCAGAGGGCTGTGCTGCCATCCAGAGGGAACTGGACAGGTTGGAGAGTTGGGCAGAGGGGAACCTCATGAGATTCAACAAGGAAAAGTGCAGGGTCCTGCACCTGGGGAGGAATAACCCCAGACACCAGTAGAGATTAGAGGCTGACCTGCTGGAAAGCAGCGCTGCGGGAAGGAATTTGGGAATCCTGGTTGACAAGTTAACCATGAGGCAGCAATGTGTCCTCGTGGCCAAGAAGACCAATGGGATCCTGACCTGCATCAGGAGGAGCGTTGCCAGTAGGTCGAGGTCGGGGATCCTGCCCCTCTGCTCAGCTCTGGTGAGTCCGCACCTGGAGTATTGGGTGCAGTTCTGGGCTACTCAGTACAGGAGGGATGTGGAGCTTCTAGAAAGAGTCTGGCACAGAGCAATGAAGATGATTAAGAGACTGAAGCATCCATCCTATGAGGAAAGATTAAATGAGTTGGGCCTGTTTAGCTTGGAGAAGACTGAGAGGGGATCTAATCAATATGTATAAGTACTTGAGGAATGATTGCAGGGAGGAATGATTGCAGGGAGGAGGGGACCAAACTGTTCTCGGTGGTGGCCAGCTATTGATGGGACAGGGGGTAATGGATACAAATCAAAACACAGGAAGTTCCATCTCCATGTGAGGAAGAACTTTACTGTGAAGGTAACGGAGCCCTGGCACAGGCTGCCCAGAGAGGTTGTGGAGTCTCCTTCTCTGGAGATCTTCCAACCCTGCCTGGATGCCACCCTGTGCCCCGTGCTCTAGGGGTCCCTGCTGGAGCAGGGGAGCTGGGCTAGATGATCCCTAGAGGTCCCTGCCAACATTAACCATCCTATGATTCTGTGATTATCTCCTCATGGTGATATTCAAACCTCTTACCTCACAGAA
This sequence comes from Eudromia elegans, assembly GCA_003342815.1. Classification (NCBI taxonomy): domain Eukaryota; kingdom Metazoa; phylum Chordata; class Aves; order Tinamiformes; family Tinamidae; genus Eudromia; species Eudromia elegans. The sequence goes on along the minus strand of PTEX01000125.1, from coordinate 2,324,674 downwards.
GGTCAGTCCCCTGTTCTTACTAAGCTAGCAGCCTTCATTGCTCAACTACTGCATTTATAACAAGGGAACTGATGGTTTCCCTGGGCTGCCTCCATTCCTGGCAGAATCTATCTGTGAACATCGCAAAATTAAGCACTATCATCTTCCCTCCAAACTACCCATGAATTAGTTTCTGCAAATTAGTCCCTTCATCATTATAGTGATGAAATAAGTGCCAAGACTGAGACCATGACTTACCTCGCTGGTCAGTTCTGTCTAGGTATGTCCACTGTCTCTTGTTTCTTGCATGAACAATTGTCTATTTGTCCCAAAGGGGAACCAACCTTGCTGCAGTGGGGATCTGCATGGTGTCTGGTAGTATGAAGAAGGAGGATGTAACAAAAGTAGATGTTATTTAGAATATTCATATTATCTGACAGTTTTCATTCTAAATGGTTGGTAGTCTTATAAAAGTACATGATTTGCAGGGAGACAGAGGAAGAGAATAAAAAAATCTCTTGTGTTTTGGAACTAGGCAACTGTCTCAGAGGAGCCCATTTAGCTCTGCTGTGTCAGATACTGCTAACCACATCATAAAACATCTCTTAAGAAGTCTACTTAGGTTTACTACCCCGAGTGCCAAGCAAACCTCTTTACCAGCTACCATAAACATGCAGCTTTCTCTTTGATTTGTTGAAGAAAGAAGAGGCTGGGCTGATGGAGAGCTCTGTCTCCTTCTTCCAGCCTCAGGGGCATTACTGAGCATCTCAGGAGTGGTGGCAGGTAGGATTTGTCTCACCCAGTGTAGGCATCTACAGTTTATTTGAAAACAGATAACGCAGGTTAATGTCTGCAGCCTGTAATGTCCTGCTTTCCCCATGCTCTATATGAAGCTGAAAGGGGCCAATATAAGCCTTGAGAACAAGAGCAAGTATCCGAAGGAGAGCCAAGGGGCATCCCAAGAGACCTCCAGACATCACCAGCCCCAGTAACAACCAAGCAAATTTTGGAATCTGTGCTCTTTCTCCCCCTCCAAAAATGTAGCCAACATAGGGAGTTTCAGGATGAGAATGTTTTGAAAATAGAAAGCCACTGAGATGGCTTTGGGGACCGAAGTACTAATGTGATATTTCTTGCATCTTCCCAGACTCATTCATTTCTTCCTTTTGCAGAATGAATATGTTTCTGCTAAAATTGGTGATACCTATATTTTCTAAATTTCCATAACCCCTTCAGTCCTTCATACATACCACCTTTTCCACCCATTCATGTTTGTAAAATGAAGCACAGTATTTCTAAGGAAATTTACAAACCTACAGACTCTTTTTACTGTCAGTGGTCACTCGGCAAATAGAATCAATTAGACCCTACTAATCTTGTTGTGACACCATCTGCATACCTTAACATGCACTTCTGGTCATTCATTCCGTCAAAAATACTGGATTAAAAAGCTCTGAACTGATAGTCTGTTAATACTGTTTTCTTCATATGCTGCTTGGCAGTCAAAACTGGCCTGTGTTTGCAGTTCACCTAAAGCATGAGTTTCACCTACTTTCTATATGACTTTCCCTCCAAAAATCTTTTAATAAAGTAAAGAAAACAGGAGGTGAGAAGATGAATGTGCTGCTGAGTGTTGCATGTGACTATGGAGGTCCCAAACAGCCATGGTTTGCTTCATATTGACACAAAATGCTTCTCGTTGACACAAAAAGCTGTCATGTGGGACTAGGCAAACCAAGAGTTCAACAAACAAGACTGCGCGCTCATAGACTGGCATATGCATTTGCCTTTGATATTGAGATAATGTTTATGCTTTTTAATAATTACCCTGGTCTTTGAAATATCTTTAGGTTACCTTAAAAGGCAAACCAGAGAGTTCTAATACCTGCTTCAGCAAGTCAAAGGGTGAAATCCAACCTCATTGGCTTCAGAGATGAGGATTTTACTCTGGCTGCCAATGTCTGAAGTGGCCTCTCTGAGCATCTAATCCACCTGTGGTTATTGCATGGCGAAAATCAGTGCCAGTCAGACCTCCTGTGTAACACTGTTATTGACAGTGTTTGAAAATTCATCCCATCATTTAAATAATAATAAAAAAAATGATTCATGTTTTTGGCAAATAAAAAATGTTGGAGTGAATATAGTGAGATAATCATATTAGAGAGGGTAATTATTCTTTAGTATAATTACAGTCTTGGCACATTTGGGGTTGTATATTGCATGAGCATCTGAAATGATACTATGATGTCAGAGCATGTGGGAAGCAGACTTAGTAATTCCAGGTATTTTGTTGTCAAAAATGTTATCAGAGAGAACATCAGTCAATTGTATCTGTTTACTTTTATAATCTCTTTCTTTCCCTTGGTAGGCTCCACAATTCCTTCCATTAATAAGAACATCCCATAAAATTATTTTACTTAAAAGTAGAACAAGTGTGAGTACTTAGTCACCCATTTAAATTATATCATCCAGTGCACAAGCTGGAACACATAGTTCCATAAATACTGGCTGACATTTCATATAAATAGGGTGATCAAAGGAAGCCAAGTTTTCTTCGACTCTGAAATTAGGCAAATCGCATTTCCAGAAGACATCCTCTTCTGCCAGCTGTGGTTTCCTCTGAGATTTTGCCTGATACAAAAGTTCCTAGGAAAACAATTCAGGAGCAAGGGTCCCAAGAGCAATGTGTTCAATTAAGATCAGTCAACTTCTTTTCATGGTTTGACATGGTGTTGTTAGCAGCGTGTGAGATGGATGTTCCTTCAGGATGAGGTGCTCAAGGAGGTCCTACCTGGAGGGTTAGAGGGGGCCAGAAGGTGGTGTCAGCCATCAGGAGGATGGACAAGCTTCTATTTCTTTTGAGTGAGAGCTTCAAACCCAACCATGGTTTGCAGCTCTCTGCTGAGGGTGCTGTCTGTGCCTGGATAGAGGTAGGATCCAGCCCTGGCAAACAGAGGAGAGGGTCCCAGCAGTCAGTGGCGTCAGTGATGGAAACTGTGATAATTCGTTAATGGGCAATTACTTTGTCAAGGCTCCTGCTGCAGCAACTGCATCACCATGAAATTTTGTAGCAGGAAGGGTGCCTCATGTCCAAGCAATGAGCAGAAAATAGTTGTATTAAGCCATTCTTTTCAAAGCCTGCTGGGGAATGCCTCAGACATATCCTATTTCCTCCAGTTCTTTGATGAAGTGACACAAAACAAAATCTGTTTTAAAGTTTCCATTCACTTACCTTAATAGACAAGGATTCAATCAGAGCTCACCTGCCATGGCGATTATTGCATTTGATAATCCAGACTTGCATCTCCAGGACAAGAAGGGCCACATCCTTCCATCCTTTTGTGTTTGGAGTCTAATAACCCGCATGGGAGCTAGGGAGAATTTGAGTTAGAATCAATTACAGGAAATGGGCTTAGGGCTTGGTTTGGTGTGGTACGGCCACATCCGCCAGACTCGCTGTTTCACTTCAGTTAATAATGTCTGTCTGTCTGGAAGGCTTAATTTTTTTTTTTTTTTCAGGGAAAAGTTAAGAATCACTTTGAGCAACATTCTTCTTCCAAATATTAAATTCATTATTTTCTCATCAAAGTATTAGGTAGATTCTTCCACGATATGACAAGAGCATTAATCGAGATTACAGAGGAAGAGACCTCTTACACAAGAATGGACTTTTTAAAACTGTCTCCTACCCCCTCCTGTGATATTCTTTGGTTTTGACAGAAATTTGGTTTCTGAAATCTTAAAGAGCTGTATTAAATACCACTGTTGTGATTTCTTTTCAAGGTGAATTCTGCTTCCTCTTTCTTTTTGTGAAAAGAGAATTCTGAAGTAGGATTTGCATAACATGAACCATAAAAAGAAGCAGAATAACATCAGGTAGACCCTTTTATAGCTTATTCTCCATATTCTTCTCTCCTTTTACTTTAGATTTTCTATCTGCTCTTCCACTTGTCATAGAATAAACAAACAGCTCTGTGAGACTTAAATTTGCTTGAAAAACAAGGGCCTTCATACGGTATTAAACTCTTCAATATGCTTCCACAGCCCTTCTTAACTTGACTCCGAGTTGTTTACATTGACTTAAGGACAAAATTTCATTTTCACCCTGTATATATTTGAGACACAGACCACCCCTCCCAAGATTTCCACATCAGAAGAGCTCCATTCGGGCGTTACCTGAGAAATTTGCTGTGGTTCTCCCCATATCGATGGTACTGTATTAAAAAGATGTTCCCACACATGGTATGCACGTGGAAGCATGATATAAAAGTCAGGCAAGCATCACCTTTAATTATGTCAATCATTTTAAATCTTTGAAAATGCTCAAGTTTTATATATATACATTTTTTTACCTCTGCTATTTTCTGTCATGTAAATAGGCTCATTTAGAACGTAGCAAAAGGCAGGACTGAAAGCGACTGAAAGATCAGAAGGAAAAAAATTCCCACTCAACTTCCCTCATTGCCATTTCTCCCAATTTTCACTTAGGTTTCAAAATCAAAATCCTCCTCTCCTCCACTTCCCAATGTCAGAGTCGGCCCTAAAATTTCCACAGTTTGATTCATTTTCTTCTGTTTTAAGAAGAAGGAAGAGGGAAAAAAAAAAATCTGTGTTCTTGGTGAAGGTGTACAGAGTGGATATTATCTAAACTCCCAGTGAATCACAGCTGACAGTGTTGCTATTTCTAGGCCAGAGAATCACTCTTTGAACAAAATGCAATCGCTGTGTCTTTTCAACCTGCGCTTCAGCAGAGTGAAACAGCAGGATTCCCGTACTGTATAATAACTGTCAGAAACAATTTCTGCTCTGTAAGTGAGGTGAAGCAAAATGTCAAAATATTTGAATACATTTCATTGAGGATATCTTCTTTTAAATTAGCGGAGGCTAGAGGAAGAGAATCCTATTCTCTCACATAATAAATATGCATGGAACAGTGGGGCCAAGTGAATTCTAATAAAGCTGAGTCCTTGCTTGTTAATGTGTTAGAGAACCTCCACAATAAAACACAATAATTATTAGTTAAAGAAATGCCAGCATTGGCCTTTTACCAACACTCTTGAACATATAAATTGCAATAAATTCAGACCGTCTAAAGGCACGGTGTTAATTATCATATTTTATAAAGTGCCTTGGGTAGAGGGGAGCAGTCACAGGAGCCGAGAAGGATCCAAACCGGAGTGTATATATCTTGCTACTAGTACAGCCGTGTTCTTTGGAGCTCATTAGCCTGCCCACGTTATCTTTGCTCATACCCTGTAAGGAATGGTGAAGGAAGTTTGCTAACAGAATCGTTATGGGTATATTTTAAGTCTTGCAAGGCTTTCACCCCTGCGGATCCCAAAGCACCCTATGGGGTGTATAGGAAGTCCTCAAGATTTCGCAGATGTAGCAGTAGATTTTTAGCGCAAGAGGATGGGGCATCAAACACCTAATCTGTGCACCCCAGGAGCCACCAGTCACAAAAACTCTTCCTGGCAATTTACACCCTTGAACACCAGAGCCAAAAGCTGCAAAGTGCCACAGGAGGAAAGCAGCAGGGGAGAAAGGCACAGGCGGCACCTCGAGCCCCTGCAGCAGTGGGGGAATTACACAGAAGCACCTCAGCTATGAGAAGGTGGATCAGTCTTACAAACCATAGAAAAATCTCTCTTTTTTCCTGCTACAGCCCCCTAATCTGCAGTAGTGCCGCAGCACTAGGATCACAGGAGCGCCCGGCTCAGCTATTCTTCTCCAGCTGAAGCCAATCTCAGACCATTCATATTGAAGTACCAGGGAAGGAGAAAATATTCCTGGGCCCTGCAGGTCACCTGTGGAAACTAAAATGTGACACTAATGTTAAGTAGATCAGAGGCAAGTGTATTTGTAGGGATGTAGTCCTGGTAAGAGGAGTTAAGGTGTATAAGCAAAGTGCCCTTCAGTTTCCTGGGCCAGCCTTCTGCGTGGCTTTATAGAAAAGCTGAAGTGGCTCCATCATTAAGGTGGCTGGCTAAACTAATGAAGGCAATTTATAATGAAATGGGCACATTGTACACACACACTCATTCAAAAGCAGGAATTTGAGGTGTCAGTGAAAATATGCCTGCATTCAAATTGATTTAGGATTAATTAGTTCACAAAATGCATTATGTCATATAATGAGGCAAAAGTTCAGTCTTGTTTATGGTTAAGGTGCCAGGACAGGCTCAAGTGTCGCTTTTCCCCTTTGATACTAAGATGTTCTCATTTGATAGTCATTATTTAATCTTCTTTTTCAACTTGTTGCTCTCAGCAAAGTATTAGCTTGGGTATCTAATACTAATGGACTGCTATCTCAAAAACTGATTTTTCCATAAATTCCTCCTCTCTTTGGCATCTTATCCTCTGCCTACCTAGGACCCCTGGAAAAAGAGTCTCAGGAGGTGATCAGACTTTGCTAGCATATGAATAAATTTGAATTACCATACTGCTTTGCAATGGAAACCACCAGTCTTTGCTTAAAAAGTAAGCAATGCATGGAAAGATGAAAAATAGCCAGGTTGTGTGATTTTCTGCTGAAACTAGTATCAGTCACTGATATTGTTCTGAAATGTTGATCAAATTGGTTGCCTTCCCAACGTCTGCTAGTAAATTAGATTAAAGCTAGTAAATATCTACCTAAATACCCCATCTATCAGAAGGCATCTTTGACAGTAGCCCGGTGTAAAGTGCATAATGATAGATTACAGTGCGCTGCCTGGGCTCAGTGCACTTCCAGTTCTACCAGGTCTACCAAAAAGAGGTAATGTTAATTATTTTTTTCTTTATCTAACTCATGTATCTCCATTGTAGGCAAGGGTAGAATTGTGGTTTACACTCATGGTTTACACTCTTAAAGTACATGGACTATTTTATTTCGAAGGCAAGTGATAGCGAATAAATATTGTTGTTTTCTTCCCAATGAAAATTCCCTCATTTAGGAGGATTCTGATTGTCCACATGATTGCTGTGTTGTATTATTTAAAATAATGTAGCTGGAGATTACAGGTTTCTTTGTTAATACGGGAATGAAATTACAATGCATTTTGGCAGGGTTCAGGCATAGACAATGGCAACCCTTGGTAATGGATTGCAGTCTGCCAAAACTGCTGAAAAGAAACAGGAAATTTCATCTAATCCACAAAAAAAGATGAGCGTGGGGAATATCAGGCTGCCTGAAAAACACTTGTTTTAGTGCTGGTGTTTCACAGGTGGCTATCCAAGATGAAATACGTTTGAGTGTGGCTGGTTATGGGAAAGGCAGGATTGGTCTCAGTGTTCACAAGTATTTTGGGCAAATTCCCTAATGGTCATTGCCTTGATTTCCTCACCATCTCTTTCTGCTCACCACTCAGTCTAATCTCTCTCTTCTTGTGTTTTCTCACCCTAGGGATCAAGGTTTTGTCACTAATGCATTTTAATATCTTTTTCATTCCCCAGGTTTTCTTCTCTTTTCCATCCCATTAAAACTCTGGCTAATTAAACTGTGTTTAATGCCCAGGTAGGCAGCACGCCTGCAGCCCAGTAGAAACCCAAGCAGAGAACGGGTTTCTTTTCCTCCAGGAGCTCGTATTAACACACCTCTTAATGTATACATGCTTCATACATGTTCATTATGTACATTTGCAATTAATTAATTTCTTATTTAAAGAACGTGTGGGTTTCATTGTCTCAACTGTGTTGCTTTCCTTTCTGGTCACCAGCAGCAAAGGGCTTGAAATGAAAAACTTGGCTTCCAATTAACTTCCTACCTAGGTTCAGGTGTACACAGGCAAGTGTAATGATTTTCTTTTTGAAGACCCAATATGACAGGTATTTAGATGGCTTTACTTATTGACTAGTGTTTTTTAAGTGTATGAAAGAACATGCTCCCTGGTAGGCGTTAGGGAACATGGCATTTGCACTTCAAAGGCTGGTGTTTTTTGCTGTTAGCTTGGCACCAAAGAACAGGTAGGGTTGCCCTGTGATTTCCCAACAGCTGCATATTTGAATGTGGGGGTGCAATAGACACCATGGCATAAAGACAATTTTGAACAAATAAATAAATGAAAAGGCTCTGTGGGACCTCCATTCCCTTTCATCTAGGCTCTCGGTACCACACAAACCTTAAATCCTTCTCACCAACCACAGCAAGAGCCTATGTATATAATTGACCCTATTGCAATTTAAATTTCTCATCTGATGTGATGTACAATGTTTGGATCGAATCTGCTGAAGCAGGATAGCAGGTTTGGATCGATGTTTTTTCATATTACTCTAACAGCCAAGCATCAAAATTCCTGTAAATATTTCTTGTGCATTTGCCAGTAACTATCCATGTAAACCACAGATTAATAGCTTGAAAAAGCCATATATGTATAAAACACAAAACCATGCATCTTCCCTTGTTTCTCACTCATCCTGATTGTTCTCTATTTTTTTTTTTTTATCTCTTATGCTTTCCTAGATACTGCTTGTCTTTGTGTACATTTTGTGCATCACTTTTCCTTTGGTCTCTACTGAATCCCTCGAGGTTTTTTGGATGCCGGTCTCTGCTCAGGTCTGGGGGCTCCTTAGGGCCTCTCGTTTAGGCAACAAATAGAGTGAAACACATGGAAATGGAGCCACTGACAGCAGAGCTATAAAATAGCCACAGAACATATTATGTTGCTTCTTGGACACAGCGCTTGGGGTATATCATGCTTCTTGGGCTGAATAGTGAGGACTAGAAACTCTGAGGTCCTTCTTTGGGGGAAGATAATTTTTTTGCTTGCCTAAGATAGCAAAAAGCTCGAGCTGGTCGCGCGATAAGGGGCAGCTCAGCTTTCCTTCAAAATTGTTGTAGGTCCCTCGTTCAACACCCTGACACTTGAACTGTGTGTGAGACTTGAAATTAATCCAAGAAAAGCGAAGGGCTCTAAGCATATTAATCACAGAATGATCATCTTGTAAATATACTAATGATTTTAAACATTTGCAAGCAGATGAGACATTTCCACAGTAGAACTTTCCTTTTCATGTTCACTTCCTAATAACTAAAAATAACATCCCATACCCTTCTGCATTCGCCTTGTGGGTCAGGAGATGTGACGTGCTATGTCCACATTTGCACAAAGAGAAAAGAGATTTTTCTTTTGTACCTGAGTCTTTCAAATAATCAGAATACTTTCTAGTGATTTGCAGCATGCCCATAAAACCTGCTCTGTGGATAGATTAAGCTTTGCTTTATTGTAAAAGGCTAATTGGTTTATTGGTGAATAATAATATTCTACAACCACTTGTTTCCTGTCCTTTTAAGCCATATATATTGTCGTCTAAGCAGTATTATATCTTTTTCCCTGAAGCCACTCTATTTGGATGCTGGTTCTTTCCAACATGGACATATAAAACATATATCCCAAGGAAAATCTGTAAACGCCACAAGGGTGTACTTCCTTAACACTGAAACTTGGAAAAAATGTTGCTAAATAAAAATTATCCACAATACAGATATTCTGAGGAGCAGAAAAGCTATAAAGTAGTGGTACCTAAGCAGAACTTCCAATACTTGTAAAAGGCAAATTAGCCAGGAACTTGAGAATTAAAATGCCAGTGGAATTTGAAACTGAATATACAGCAGAGCAGCATTTTATCAAGGGAAACAAAAATCTCAGACCCTCTCAGAAGAATTTTGGTACAGTCGTAATTCAGGAAAGAATGAATTTATTTAAGGCACTTCTTTAATCATAACATTCTGTCTTACAGGAGAAATGAGACCTACAGAAATAATTAGGGACATGGAGTGAATTCATTTACAAGGGGAAAGATAACTAGTTATCTTTGGTAGGTGATGATTAAGAGTGGGAGAGGGATGCATAATAAGAATTTACAAATATTAGAAACATAAATATACAAAAAGCAGATTATGAATATGCAGTGAAGTATTTTTAAAACCAAGGACCAACATTTGGGCTGTAGGTGACTTATTTGCCAAGGAACAAAATACAGATATTTTTCCTGGTAGATTACCAGTTCAAATCGGTCTGTTGCTTGACATGACTTTATAATCCAGTGGCTATTTAGCATTCTTCTTGTGATAAAGTTATTCCTGTTTCAAAGTTCTAAAAGCGACTTCATGTAAAGTCCGACCCCCTGGTTCGCACTGGTAATTGTCTCAATGAAGGCATGAATGGAGCAGCCAGACATTTCTGAAAGGTGCAAAAGTGATTTTTATTGGTCTGGGACGTGCAGGGAGTCGTGCACTGTCACTGCAGCCTGGCACCTTTACTGGTGCAAGGAGCTTTGGTCCACGAGTGCCAGGATCTTATCTGCAATAGGTGCACTGTGAAGGCAAGTAGCAAAACAGAAAGAGATTTTACGGGCCCTGACTTCTGCAAAAAACCACACACACTTATAGCCAATGGGAAAGGCTCTGCAGAAACAGATTTTCACTTATTGCATGATATAGAGAGTTATGGATATGAAATTGCAGAGACAGATGAGAAGATGTATCATACTCTGCTCTAATATAATCCTAAGGTCTTGGCATAATAGGAGGTCTGTGTTCCCCACTCCAACACACAGCAGCAGCAGGATTTATCAAAAGTGTCGCTACTTCAGGACTGACTCCTCTGCTGGATTGGCTAGCACTAACATGACAACAAAAAACAAAGACAAAAACAAAAAAATCCACAAGTTTGTGACAGGGCCAATACTCAGTGACTTTGTTACCGACACATATCAAAAAGCCTCCTAATTTACTGAGTTCCAATATGCTTTGTTGTATAATCACAACTAAAACTCAAAATACCTACCTACTGTATCACTCTCATGGATATCCAGAAGAAATGCTTAGAAAACTATAAAAGAAGCTCTCTAAACAGTACTAGAAAGTAGTTTGGATGCTTTGATAGCAGCATTTGTAAGTGAATTAACATCGTCTCCTACAGCACACTGGTAAACACTCTGCATAGCAGAAATAAAAGCTGCTTTTTAAGCTGCTTCATCGTTGACAAAGAAAGTCTGCTGTGTATTTCTTTACTAATCCGGGTGATAAATACAAGAAATATCCTTCTCAGAAGGAGTGCAGTACCAATTTTGTTTAAAAGGGGGAAGAACAAATAGCTCATTCGCTAAGTCTGAAAGAGATTTGTGGTGTTTCCTTCCAATGTACAAGAACACAAATTCAATTGCCTTAAAGCCATTTCAAGTAGAAGACGCTGTTCTACTGTGAAAGGTAACAAAGAGGTTCAGAGAAAATGGATTTGATAATAATTAAATACACCCAAGTAGGAAGAAGCTTATCTCCTGCAAGAAATATAGCAGTATTTTTAATTTCCCAGGTCTCAGGTTCTTTTCCAGACTGTATCACATACGCTTCTTTTAAGCACAAGTCCCTCCAATTTGGCTTTTACTGTCTTTAATCAAGCAAATCCACTCCTGCAACAATTAAGACCTGAGGAATTATCACTTAGTGTCATAAAAGCATGTATTTTAATTTAATCTACAATGTGTAATATGACGGTGTAAGGCAATCCCCTCCTCTACTCTTCTGCCCCTCTCTCGCTTTCTTTATCATCACATCTGACTAATATCGCTCGGAACTGGAAAGGTTACGCCTTCAATATCCGTGTGAATGAGGTCATCTTTAGTACGACACAGGGTTCCTTTTTTACAACTGGAAAAATCAGAATAGATTTTTTTTCTCTTCATCATAGTTAGTTCTTCTCAGTGTAAAATGCAATCTGAACACGCCTGGATTTTCTCTAGTATTGGACCACAAAAGCTTTTTAAAGGTGGGATGGAAGAATGCAAGGATCCTCGACTGCCCCTGGTGTCTGAAGCACAAGCTGTCCAGAATCCCCCCTAAATGCCAGGGGTTCTTTTTCTTTCATCTTTCCAGGAATGTAGGAGTTCAGAGGACCTGGAGAAGTTATCCAACCTGTAAGTTAGCACCTGTATCTGCTGCCCATGCTGGGGGAAGCTGCTTCACTCTTTCAGATAAATCGTTTTGTTTTGGAGAACACGTTTTGTTGCCAGGTGCAGTCCTAACATCCATTTTACTCACTATTTTAACTCTGCGGAAGGCACTGAACATGTAAAGGTGATATAAATCTTTATATCTTTACATCATCTGGCCAGCATTGCTGTTTTCTGGGAGGCTGATCTGGATGGCTGATAACTTTGGGAAAAAGAAATGGCTATTCCCCATTTTACTTTCAATTTTATCAGCACTTTAATGCTTGCACCATTCAGTGCTTTTCTTCCAGTCCTTTACTGTCAATACATTTCAAACCTGAGATCTAGTGGCACAAGCCAATTAAATCCCAAATTCACTTGTCAGAACATTCACTCTATGTGTCTGCCATGTTTTGGAGCCAAGTTCTTTAGATTGTTGATTTTAGTCCAAGAGAAAACATTAGCAATAAATAACTGTGAAGATCTGTATGCTGGGAATTAAAACGGCGTCTATTAAAGGCACCCCATGGAAATGATCTTGAAATACATTATGTGAAAATTAAATAAAACCTGCAAGAATGTTAGGGCTCTAAAGAAATAAATGGAATGACTCCTGAGAAAAGCTGGAAATGATGTGCCCAGTGTTTTTAAACTACTCAGATTTTTGGCAACTTCCACAGTAAGTAAATGCTTTAAATCAGAAAATTCCAAACACCTTTCAATCGCCTCCAAGCATATTTTGGACTCAATTCTCACTGGGGACAAATGTCACTAAGGAGAAGAAACCTGGCTGAAAATAGCGAAGTATGAGTACTGAACAAAAAAAAAAAAAAAAAAATATGCACAAAATGTAACTTTATTATTATATTTTTAACAACATTCCAAGGTTGGATACATAATTCATGGCACTGTGGTTATCTGGAGAGAAACTACAGCGTTGTAAAATTTCTGGGTTGGAATGGCTTGGCTTGGAATTGAACCAATACCTCCAACAACTTTTTTTTCCCACTCACTTTTTCACTTATAACCACTATGAAGATAAAAAGTCTAAGGATGTGATCCAAAGCCCATTGAAGGAAATTCTACATTTTTTGCCCCAAATGAGCTCAGAACCTGCCTCCACTGTTTAAGAGACGGTGTTTTATTCTTTATATTCGATGCGTTGTCTAGTAGGATCAAGCAACAAAGCAGTGTCCATTCCGGTAGCTTCACAGAGTCATAGATATAGAGTGGTTGAGGTTAGAAGGGACCTCTAGAGATCATCTAGTCCAACCCCCTGCTCCAGCAGGGACCCCTAGAGCACGGGGCACAGGGTGGCATCCAGGTGGGTTTGGAAGATCTCCAGAGAAGGAAACTCCCCTTGCTCCTGCAGAAAGAAGCAATCTGTCAGGACAGCTGCTTCCCTGCCGGGGTCCCAGGGGCATTTTAATTCGCATGAATCAGGGTCGATTCAGTCTTGTGGTCGGAGATGCTCTGGGCAGCCCTTCTGAGCAAGGCCTGGTCCGAGCTAAGAGCCTTGTGATGAGTAACACGGTTCTCCCCACTGCCCATGCTCGGAATTTAAAGCTGCAAAGAAAAAGAAGGAACGCTTTGGAAATGAGTAGCTTGAGTATGTAACATACTGCACGCTTAAGGCTTAAAAAAAACCCCAAAACCCCACACTGTTAGCAATGAAAATAAGGAATAGGTAACGTCCTAACGCTCAGGAATAAAATATTCCTTTAATAACTGTTTTTCTGCTACTCTTACAGCAGTTTCAGAGACATGTGATCTTGTGTTTTTTCATATCATATCAGTGGTGGACTATGATGAAATGGGGCCAGTCAAGGCTACCCAAATCTTGTTCCGTCCTCCTCCTAACCCCAGCACAGCGTAGGTTTCTCAGGGGACATCTGGGATACCACGTTTCCATCTGTGATTCCCATTCCCCAGCCTTCCTGACAGATCGAATTATAACTGGGCAATAGCAAAAGTATCTGCCCTAGAGATCCTTTAATCCAAGCTTTGAGGATAACTAAAATCCATGGATCTGCAGTTCCTTATGATGAACTTCTTTCTTTCGTGTATTATGATGATAATTAAAGGCAACATTTATTAGGGCTCAATCCTGCAGACTCTCCTCTCGCAAAGGAAATTGCTAACACAGCCAGTCTGTCTGCAGCAACACGCAGACAGTTGGTATCAAAATGACTTGCAAGATTTTCTTCTAAATAACCTTCTCCTATAAGTACTGCTAGCACTAGGGAGTGCAAAATTAAGAGCAATGTGAAATCTTTAAAAATAGTGTCTAAATGATGGAGACAATAACAATGTAAATAACTTGGTAATTTAAATAGCTGGTTTATAAATAAACCAGAGTCAATATATATTTCTGCTGGTCTCTAAAGAAATTACATCAGTAAATTCATGTGAATCACAATAAGGAACATATTTTGTGCATTTAAAATAAATCTCAAAGCTGCATGATGAAGTACTTTTAATTATTGTAGAGTGGTACAGGCAGCAGCTTTATATATTATATCTCCCAGATCAATAACAAAAAAAAAAAAGTGCTTTGCAAGAACCGGTGCTGTACTTTTGCAAGAAAATAAGTTGTACTTTAAAAGCAAAAGTCATATGCAAACCTTAATTTGCCCTTGCTTGACATTTCATTTGATATACATAGCTTAAAATTCAGCTGGTTACCTCACTAAGGATCACAGTCCTTGGAGGAATGTCACGTACCTGAAACTGGGTACAAGTTGGGTGGGTTTTGCAATTCAGTTGCAACTGATAAGAAAAAAAAAATATTGACTTTATAGGCACCCTTAACAATGATGGAAGCAGAAAGAATTCCACTAACCGGCCTTTTTATCAAAAAAAATGCAAAGGAACTCTGCAAGGTGGGTACTGGAGAATAGTACTTTATTTTGGAAAAAAATATCAGAAATGCTCACAGTAGGCAAAATCTCCGACGGCTCACTGCATTCAGCAGGTCGCCGAGATTGTTAGGATAATGGTGAAACTCCAACAGTGATACTTGAAGCAAAACTTTATGCATTTTTAAAGATGTCTGTGAAACCCTGATTCCTATATTCCTGTTCTCAGACGTGCCACTGGGAATCTAAAGCAGTTTGCTCTCCTGGTAAACTGAGGTTAGTGGACGCACCTCTGACCAACGTCTGCTCGTGCAACATAAACATTTAGGGGATATTAGTCCCCTCCAAGGCCACTGCAGATACTTTTTTATCAGAAATCCATCTTGTTCATAGATGGCCTCATGCCTAGAGAACCGTGTCCTTTTTCTTGTGTAGCCCTTTGGGTTTCTTCTTTCTCTTTGCACTAATCCTGACCAGAACAAGAGCCCTGCTCCCAGAAAGTGGTGATTACGCCATGAGAAAGGACCCCCATCCTCCGACAACCTCTCAGCATCCCCTAGGGGCCCCGTTAGCCTCTGTTCACAGCCGTGGGCTGGCCAAGCGCGCGGGTCCAGCCCCTGGCTCATTGCTGGCAGAACGGGCTCCAGACACACGGGAAGAGCTGGAGCTGCCGGGCGGGCGCAGGACACGCGCCGAGTTGCTCCAGCTCTTCTTCCTCACACTGCTTTCTGCTCGGAGCCTCTCTCTGGCTCCAAGTTGCTGTGGATTTATCTCTTTGCCTGTGCCTGTATGAAAATGCCCTGCCCGTGTAGCCGTGCCAGCCAGCCTGTGTGATTGCTGATCAGAAACACTTATGATCACAGCGGCAAGGGAGCACTTCCCCC
This sequence comes from Eudromia elegans, assembly GCA_003342815.1. Taxonomy (NCBI): domain Eukaryota; kingdom Metazoa; phylum Chordata; class Aves; order Tinamiformes; family Tinamidae; genus Eudromia; species Eudromia elegans. The sequence continues at coordinate 2,309,043 of PTEX01000125.1, read as the reverse complement.
TCCGGTCACATGGGTTTGAATGGGGAAGCTCCTGAGTTTGGAAACACCAGGAGAATTTTCCCATTTCCGTGCCCCGACCCTCACATTCTGCGAGAGACCCTGGCGCACAGGGAAGTGTCTTCCGGAGCGCAGCACCTTCTGCAGCTCCGTTCCTCTGCCGAGGGTTCCGCTGCCAGCCCAGCTCCTCCCGGAGCCATTCCCTGCGGGCTGCAGGAGCGAGTGCGAGCCCATCGCTCCGTCCCGGCTGCTCCCAGAAAGCCGGAGGCTGGAGCACAACTGACCTTCAAAGCTCTCCCTCACGAGCAGGGCTCTGCTCAAGTTAAATGCGAGGCTAATTTATGAATGGGACAGCTCATCAGGAGAATTTTAATGAATAAACGATGTGCCCATTCATTATTTTTCCATTTCCAAGTGTTAATAAACAGCCCAGTGATAATTAACTGAAATTCTACCTTTATATAAAAGTGGCACTTCATAAATACCAAATCGTGCTATTACCGTACATGGGTGCTGCGGTTCTATGAATATATAAATTCAGCAATTACCTCTGGAACTGTTGGCTAAAACATAAAAGCAGTTTACTAAGGAAGAGGAAAGTCATATAGCAATTAAAATTCAAGAAACAAACACTATCTGCCCCTCATTCAAGAATTCAATGACAGTAAACAGGACAACGCAATCAGGGAGGAAAGCCCTGCCCTAATCAGCAAGGGTGATTTTTCACACAACCTGAGATGTAACCACACGAGAGACAGTCAAACGTGCCTGCAATCAGCTGGGTGACGCTTTAGGACTCTAAAAACCACCCACTGATGCCGGAGGAGCCGGAGTCACATGATGGCACGAGAAGGTCAGCTCTCTTCTAGAGAACAAACACAAGCCCCCAAATTTTCCAGCCTTCGTAGCAAATTACCCTGCAGAAAGCCCGCTGACCTTTAGCAGCGTCCAGCGAGGTGCGAGCTGCTGCTTTCATCTCAATGAGATGCTAATCCCGGCACCCTTCCTCCCAGGGGAAACGCCAGCTCCCGGCCGAGCCGGAGGCGGTGGCGGGAAGCGAGGAGCACCGGCACCCTCCTTGCTGCAGAGAGCAAAGGGAGGACCCCGTTCCTTCTGCAGAGGGGTGTTTTTCCCCAGAATTTTGATGAGTTGCAGAGGCTGAGGGAAAAAGGTTTCAACCCAGATGGTCATCTCAACAGCTCTTGAAAACTAAGCAAGAGAAAATAGAATCTTCTGCAGGACATTTTACAATGGAGCTATATATATATATGTATATTTATAAATAGAGAGAGAATAAATAACAAATAATAATAATAAAAATAATAAATAATATCAAATATATAATAATGATATATAGTATAATAATAATAATATATAATAAATAATAATAAAATAAAATAACATAAAATAAATAAAATTCCTACACTCCCTTTTCTGCCAATTCACTCATGCCTGAAGCCAGGTGCAATGCCAACTGCACTGAGGAGAACCAGTGCAAGCTTGCACAGCCACTCGAAGCCCCCAGCTGTGGGGCTGGCTAGGCAGCACCTGGCCTGGGCTCTCCCGCGCCCAGAGGAGCGGAGGTGCTCGGGAGGCGCTGAGCAGGGCTGAGACAGGGAAAGGGAGGAATTCTCGTTTTTACTGGACGCGCTGCTTGGCTGAGCTCTGCCTCTCCGGGTCCAAAACCTGACTCCAGCTCCGGGGTAAGCTGCCGGCCCCCTGCTCCACGCTTGGAGGCCCAAGCTGAGCAGCACAGTGCTGCTTTGAGTCAACTCCCCCTCAGTACATGCGATTTTGCACCGGCCAGGGTGGCAGGGACATCCTGCTGCCCGCAGCAGGTGACAGTGTTGGTTCATGGATCGTCTCCTCGTGGTTGCTTAGCTATGCAGCTGCCATCCCTCTCCTTCCCACATCTCCATACAGTTCCTGAAGCGAAGACTTCTCCAGCGAGGGAATGCACCGGGCCCAGCAAAGCAACTTCCTTTGATGAGGACCTTTCAAACCTCTTTGACCTGACCTCCCTGACAAAAGAGCCCTTCAAAGAAGATGAACTGTTTCATGTGGCAGCAATTTCTCATGTCAATCAAAAAGATTTTTTTCTTACAGCAACAACTCTCTATCCTTTCCCCACAAAATTATTCATTTTAATACAGCTCTCCTCCTCTCTCTAGCGAACACCCCTGGGTAGCATCTTCCAGTGTCTCACAGACACACTCTTCAACTTGTATCTCCATATCTTATTTTCTTTAAAAAAGGGGGAAAAGGAAGATTTCTTTGATTAAGATTTTTCTTTTGCATTTTTAAAACGCACATCTTCTGAGGAGCAAGTCACTGCATGAAATTGGGTGGTCTTCTGAATATCTTTTAAGAAATAGGTGCTTAACTTCCTTTCTTTTTCAAATGGTGGAATGTTTGACCTGTTGGCCTCAAATTTTTCACTCAGTTTTCTGCCTTGCCACAGCAGTATCTGAACTTCCGTGACATTGGGAGATATAAGTCAGATAAATATATCTGATGTTGAAGTAACTATTAAACTGCAGTATGGATACATAACCTTGAATCATATTTTAGACAAGAAGCAAATAATATGGATGCAGGATTCAGAGCAAGCCATAAAAACTGCTTAAAGCAACCTACAATAGATTTTTGGAACATAAAGTTATCCTACATTGGAAGTCTATTATCTTACATTCCTCCCAGGCGCAGAGGGAGCCTGGGCTTCCTCTGGAAACCTGGAAACTTCTGCATCATTGGGAAGGGGAGATTTCCTTCCCAATGATATAAAGCATCTGTCCCAGTCCTTGAGCAAGAAATAAGAGAGGGAGAAGGAGAAATTCTCTGGAACATTAGTTCAGGAAAAAAATAATGTGTCCTCCTTAATCTGTTTAGAGGTTTGGAACATCTCAAGTGCTTCAATGGAGACGGATTAATGGCGAGGGAGTCAACCAAGTGCTCAAATACGTGTGGTTTAGTCATCTTGTCACTGCGCCAGGAGTTTCCTCGCACTTCCACGTTTCACCATATGGCTGTTATTACCACGAACGTGTGATACGCATGTACGCTGAAGATGCTCCGTAAACTATAGAGGAAAACTATGTGTGATGCCTGTAGTGGAAACTCTGCAGATACTGCCACCTCTTCACCTGCTTCTAGTGCTGCTATGCTTTAGCTCTCTCTCTCTCTATATTTGTCTATTTATGTGCAAATACGAAGATCATGTAGTTTAGGCACCTTTAAACATTAAAAAAAACCCACAACTTTTTAAAAGAGACAGAATTTGCAAAGCACAAAACCTAGACGTTTTGGAGGGATATGATATATAGGGGAGAAAAAATGTGAGCTGGTGAAAATTAGCTGTGATTTGAACAAATTATAAGGGTTTTCAAACATGTCCTCTTTGGCATGCTCTCTGCATTTAATAATGTGATCTGATCACAGCCTAGTGGTTTTGTGGGAATATTGAGCTTATGAGTATGTAAATCATACCATGCCTTTCTCAATGATTATTGAAGTCGCATGGAAAGCTTTCCATCGAGCTGCTAGGAAGATGCTTGTCACTGCCAACATCCAAATTTTATGCATCTAATTCAGGAAATTTTAGATAAAACAGGGCAGAAAGTTCAATCTAATTGTTTGGGCCTTTTGAACAGCTTTAGGTGTCCTTTTGCTAACAGATCCAGGTATATGGCAGAACAGTCCTGTTTCTGCAATTAAATATTAAATATTAATTAAAATTTAGTTAAAAATAAGTATTTTATATATATGTTTATATATACATAAATCAATGGGAATTTTAATAGAAGATTATTAATGTTGCAAAATCAAAGGCCCAAAGGCAGGGAAAAGATGGATAAGAGCAGCAGCTGAACATTAATTCTAGACTCTGAATTAGATTTTTATTTACACCATCAAGAGCTCACAGGTCACTGTCAAGAAATAAGTGCATGTTTATCCCATGGTATCCGTCATGGATGTTCTGGATACTCTCTCCTGAGCGAGCAGGATCCTCTTGGCTCTGCGAGTCGCAGCCGAAACGAGGAACCCGGGTGTCAGGCAGGGCTTGCACTGAGCTCTACACGCAGCTGAACGGTTTTTAGAAGGCAGCACTACTTTTCCCACTGCAGGAAACTGAGTCTGTCTTTTATTGTTGTTATTTATTTACACAGAGGCTAAAGCCACTCTGTGTGCCAGACCACAGCTAAACTGAATGTTTCTCAAGATGGAAAACGAGCATTTTCAGGAGGCTGCAGTCCAGGACTTTGGGCAGAGATACTTGTTGTAGGTTCTCTTTGGAAAACTAGATATGGGGATTCTGATACAGTTTTCCAGTGTCCTAAGAATAAAAGACTTACATGGTTTTACTTCCTGGGTGTCCACTCATCCCACTTCTAACAATTTCTTAATCTACTGCTGATTGTTACCAAATTTTGCAGATTACAGCTCTCAAAAATGTGATTTCATTGTGAACTGTGGCAAGCAGCACACACAGACACACACATATATTTATATAGACTGCCCAAAGAAGGGCCGTGGCGGGAGCAGCACGAGCCTGGGAGCCATCTGGTTGGGGATGCCATGGTCACCCCGTGGGAGACGTGCGGGGGGTGTCCAAGAGATGACAACGCAGGGGAGGCGGCGGGCAAGGGGACAAGGTGCTGCACGAGGCCAGGGGGGACGTGGGGAGGATTTAGGATCACTGGAAGGAGGCAGAGGAGGAGGGGAATGGGAATGTAGGACACCGTGTTACAGGAAACTAGGCTTCGTTAATGATGCGGCTCTCAGAACTGCTTGTTTTCTAACTTGCAAAGAGTCTGTCAAGTGCTGCCTTTTTTTCTCTCTCAGACTTTTTTTCCTCATTAACTGTGTTCTTTTCTTTATTGCCATCCCATGCTGTGACTTTGATTCTCTGCTCTGAGTCACAACATATCCACTGCCTCTTCATAGTTGGAATGCATTTACATTAGCATTAATATAAAACTGTATTTTGGCAAAATAATTATATACCTTTACTGACCACACAATCAAGAGTTGATAGAACCTTTGCTGTTGTTAAAGCAAGTTATTAACCAAAGCAGCAAAAATCTAAATATACGAAGTTGCAAATACTCCTAAGAGTTGTTTTACGTTAAAAGGAAAAAAAAAAGGGTGATTTTTTTTCTCCCAGTCATATATAAAGCTGCCAGATCAGATGATTTCATCCTTTTGTTCGTATCCCAAACAACCCCAGGAAGAGGCACAAATTAGTGTAACTGGCAGGGCCTGATCATGAGAAGCCGTGGACAGCAGCGGAGGGGAACTGCAGGCCATGTCACGACTGACTTGCGTTGGCAGCACGATGGGGGGAGCCTCCATCACACGTCGCACCCTGCGGACGCCTCCGTGAGCGCTGCATTCACTCTCGAAGCGAAAATCAAGTTGTCAAGGGCTGTGCCTGCGCTGCTGGGTAAAATGGGGCTGGGGAAGGAGCGTGCCCGCTGGCCGGCCGCACTGCGTGCGCGTAGCGAACGCTGCATCGGAGTGCGCTCCCGCTCCGTGCCAGCTCCGCTCCCTCTGCCACGGCCTGGCGCAGGACCTTCCTTTTGGCTCCCTCTGCCCCACCGGCCTCCCGGGTGCTACCCCAGCCTCCCCGCTTTGTTCAGCAGCACAGCTGCAGACACTGCGACGGGCACGCGTGTCGCAGAGGTGCCTGAGGCAGGGGGGACAGTGCAGCGAGCTCCCTCCATCGTCCTGTGTGCAGGGCTCTCTCAGCTTTCTTCCCTAAATTGCTTAATAATTTAAGCTATACCCACCTTTGAGAGTTGAATTTTGATATCTTAAGTGAACCTGTTTTTCAGATGGTAAGAAAGCTCAGCACTGTGTGGAAACTAAGGCCCCTCGCAGAGCTGCTTGCCGGCCTCCAGAAACGGAGAAGCCCCAACTCATCACCTGCTACTGATACTTGTGGCCTCCGCTTCTGGCTAGCTTGCTGTCTTCTGTTCTTATGCGACACATCATCATGATATGGGGGTATTTCTCAATGCTGTGCTTTCTCTGAGAGCCTGATCCAGTCCTTGTTCAATCCAGTTCAATGTTAAAGAAGTTTCATTAAGGCGGAGTTTCTGCATTGGGAAAGACGAAGCAGATGGTCACGGTTTCAGGGGTCAAGAAGTGCCCTTGTTGCTAGCACTAAGCTCCACGTATTGGCTGTCAAACAGAGCAGGGAGGGCAGGGGAGCAAGGCTGTCTACAATGCTTGTGGGGTATGTTGGATACGAAGGACATGGGCACATCCCTAAAACACATCAGCGCTTCTGAGACTACTCGTTTGTGTGGAGTGCTTGAGGAAGACTGTGTTTCTAAAAGACGGATCAGAAAAAATTGAGAAAAAAAAAGGTTCTATGACATGCTTTCCTTCTGTCAAGTCAGAACAGAGGCATGTAAGAGTCAAATCTCTAATTCCAACAGAAACAAAACGAACAATGTAAATGTAACTGCATTACAAGAGGGATGCCCAAAGTTTGGAGCGTGAACGGAACCATTCTTTATGTTTATGTTTAAAACCAAGAGTAACAAGTAATCCTTACAAGTCGTGCTTACGAATCGAGCTGAAGATCTGACTGAAGAATTTGCTGGCAGTGATGTCTACATATAAGCAAGGTTTGTTTTTTGCACATATTCATGCGGTAGGTCATTTACACACAGTACAAACCATAGCAGACCAAGGGGTATGTGTGATGGACCCAACAGAACTAGGCTGAAAAGAAGATTTAGTGCTTCTAGTAACAATATTTTGTTGGCAATTTGACAGCTTTGACCTAAGCCAAGTGACAGCGTAAGGTGATACACAGTATGCTGACAACTTATTACATAAAGTATCATGGTTGGCTGTCAAAAGCTTTCTTGGAATCCAGAAATATAGCCCTGGCCAATTTTTATGGCAGTGAAAATGTGTTCAGTAATTTCTACCAAGGCAGTTGTTGAGCGGGGAGGCTGAAAGACGAGACTGATGGAGAGTTATTTGACAACAACAACCAGAGTGACAAGAAGTTGCGCACCTGCAATTAAGCAGCTTTATCCACAGGGCTTCATGACCCAGAGTTTATGGTATGATCCAGACAATTCTCCATTCTTTCAGGGGAAAAATGCAATCCCAGAAGAAAGAACATGTTGCCCACTTCCTGGCTAATCTAAAAATTTATTGGGAAGGAATAACAACATAGGTGAGTAATGGAGTAGTGTCAGCTGGATTCTGTGACATAGAAATATAGGTTACTTATAGGTTATTTTATAGGTATGTATAAGCTATTTCATGTCACAAAAGTGTGAGAACTCTGTCTGGGTCACCTACGTATGGCCCTGGGAAGTTCAGGGCTGTTATTACAGCTAAGGGCTATTTGCCCTCACAAGAAGAAAACAAAAAAGTTCTTCAAATTCTTTTTCCAAAAGTCTGTTAGCAATAAAAAGAGGTGGTGATGAGGATGCAGAAAAGAGTCGTACAGTTTTTATGAGGAAAGGAAATAATGTAGCAGGAATGACCACTTTTTGGCAGCGAAATCCCATCGTTGTCTTCCTGAGCATGGCTCTCTTAGCCCATGTTAAGGGAGAGGATCAGCGCATGTTCAGGAAGCTGGAAGGGTATGAGGTGCCTGGAGGGGGGCAGATAACTGCCCCCTGGTTGTGTAAATTGGCAGGCTCATATTCATTAAACCAAGTATGCTTGCAGGTCTCTTCAGACGTGGGTTATACTTTTCCTTTTTGATGTGTCCTCTGCTACAGTGGTTGCATTCCCTGGGCTAGAGTTTCCCAGATACTTTTTTAATGCAAATCAAATACAGCATAATAGACAGACACTCTTATTTATAAACCTTGATGTTGCTGTGACTGACGCAGCAATTGCTCATGTAGGAAAAGGGAGCATTAGTCTAGCGGGTTAATTTATATTAATGCTATCGAGGCTCTTGAAACAAGGAGGAAGACACAGACCTATGGATATGTCTGCTGGCAGCTGGCCACCAGCTTGGCTTGTGGTACAACAGAGCTACACGACGTCTATGGCTGATGGTGATGGCCTTCCCTCTATTCTGTGCCTCTGTTCCTCTATTCTCCATTAGCGTTGATGCACTGCTGCAAAAGGAACCGGCACGATGGCTGCAGCCACCACGGGCAAACATTTCTGACTGCCGGCACACGATCAGACACACAGCCCCGTTCTCCTGGCATGTCTGGCACAGTCTTAATTAAGAAATGCAGGAGCTGGAGTTGAAAATACAGTATCACATTTCACATAATGTGAGAATCGATAGTTTCCTACAGGCAGCACTGACAAAAATCTTCTCCTTCCTCCAAGTTCAAAGTAACCGTTGGCTATACAGATGGGCCACATCTACACCTTTCCCCTCGCAGTGAAAAGTGCTTTAGCTGGTTAAAGAATTTAAACCGCATTGTGAATAAGCATCTCTGCAGATTTAAGGAACAAGGGTTTCCTTAGAAACCAGGAAAAGTAGTTTAGGAGCAGACGTTTATGAGGACGAATATGTACACCATCAATTAACACCTTGTTTCCTTCACAAGTTCAGTTATATTTACAACACTGCTATAAACCAGTGAAAGCAGACAGTTTTGTATGTGCATCAGGGCTGTGAAAGATATACTCTGCCATACCAGACAAACAGGGATTCACACCATATGGCTGGTTCAAGAGTCCTGACCGATCTGGAGGAAACGCACAGTAATTCCCTGCTGGGCCGGGTTAGAATGAGTATTAACAAGGACCAGAAATGGCAAACAGAGAAAGGGACAAAGATGGTCTATAAAATTACAACGTGAAAGCCTTACAATAGTTTTAAAGCTGTTTTCTTGGGGGTTTACACCTGATTCTGTGGTACTTGGATTGAGTCACTGTAAAATCCTGCCAAATGTTTCCACTCCTACCAGATTACTGCTGCTGCTGCTGCTATCCAATAGAGCTTCTAGACTGAACAGGTCTTCAAAGCAGCCAGCAGGCCAGCAGCTTAAAAGCTACCAGTGTTGAGGAGACCGGGGACATTGCGCGTGGCACTGTCAACAGCTCCTGTTGTTCCTATCTTTACCATTCTTTTAACCAGCGTTGATTTTATATTGAACAAGATGTTGGAATACCATAAATATCTTGAGGGGTTGGAATAATGACACATTACAGATAGCAAAACAGTTTGGCTGACAGGCAAAAGAGCAAACTGTCGTGGATCCCAGTGGCATAAAATTAAACTCACTTCTACTGAATGGGACTTATTCCTCCCCGCATCCTTATTTATTTATTTATTTATTTATTTATTTATTTATTTATTTATGTTATTTATTTATTTGCAAGAACATAATATAGAAGATATTTTAGAATTGCTCACCTTGATTTCTGCCCAGCTTGGATAGTGGTAATCATGAGTAATTATTTTTGAGCTGAATCTTGAATTACAGAAGTATTTGGGATAAATCTGACATTTTGAGTCGTGGGCCTTGCCTAATGCATCTTGCTCACCCTGGAGCAGTGGCCCTGCACACATACGACCCTTTACAGCAGCGTTTCCTGGCTTTGGGAGGCCAGGCCCTTTGGAGACGCCTGGGCTATGCTGCACCTTCACAGCAACCAGCTCCCAGCAGCCAAGAGAGGGTTATTCCCGCAGGCAGCAGATTCCGTGTCCCCGTGTCCTCCCTCTCCTCCTCACTCCTCTTCCACATGCAACAGTCCCGGGCTCCCCAGCACCTCCTCCAGCTTCTGCAGTACCAAATGGGGAACTTTTATCTGATCATACAGAAAGGGCAAGTGTTGACCAGCTGCAAAAACACAGACTGCAGCAATTATGATCAGGTAAGCTGAGCCTCTATACGGACCGATTCTGTTCCCCACTGACAAACTGTAACTGTGAGAGCGGGAATTTTGCATTCTGTGGCTTATTTCAGGATGGGTGAGCTGATAGAATTCAATCAAAATGGTGCAACTAATTCTGAGAACAGGCTAGTGGAATGGATGTTTTCCTATGCTAAAAAATTCATTTATCTGAGCAAGTCTATCACCCGAATGCTCTGGAGCAGTGCCTTCAAATTTGGCAGCATGTAAGGCTTTTCTGTAAGAGATTTGCTGTTTGCAGTTATTCTGAATGTGATCACACATACAGGTCTTTTTAAAACCGCAGCTCAGACATGCCCTCTAAGAGTTTCTTTCTAAATGAAATGATCGTGTTGCCAATACACTGAGGAGTTTTGATCGTTTCTTAATCTTCTTCTTTTTTCATTTTGTATTTGGATTTTGGCTGCCACTGAGCTGTAGCATGCATGTTGCCTATGCTTTGCTCCCAAAGAGTATATTAGGCATGCAAGAATATGTTGAAAAACATTAAGTACTTAGGCAATGCCCAGGCAAGTGTAACTTTCTCTTTCCCCACTGAAGTGCATATTGAATTTGAGGACTGTTTGGTGACAACTATTTCAACAAACATAAGCATTTCCTCACTGTCATCTATTATGCTTTACTTCCTTTTGCTTTTCTTTTACTGCTCAAATTGTGGCCCAAGTCAGATAGCCTGATTTCTCACGGCCTGCAAGGGGAGAATATCTCGATGCTCCCAACCATAAATTTAATCTCAGAAAGATCACTGAAGAGGACTGAAGGCCTACCACAGCCTGGGCACCATCCCTGTCTTTCCTGACACCCCACTGCTTGCCAACACCCACAGCAGAGAGGCAGAAGTCCTCCAGAGCCTTTTCTTTCTGAACATAAGTTTGTTTCAAAACCTTCTGGCTAACTGTACTATGGGGCTTGTGGCCAAAAGGGCAGCCATGTGAGTGATGGACAGCACAGAGAGCTACGAGGAGCTCAAATTAAGGATTTTCGAACAATCCCAGCCATTTCATAACCTCCTTTTTAGTGTATGATTTGCCACCTTTACAATGTTCTTGATCGATGCCTATACAGAAAATAGATTATCTATTCATTAACAGAAAAAGAGAAAACATAGTAAGGCCTAAAATCCATATCATCAGATAAAAATGTCTGCACCAGCTTGGGGCTAGAAGATGACAATAAGAAAAGCAATCTGAACAATTTATCTCAAAAATAATACAGGGGAGGAAAAAAAGAAGTTTCTAGATTATGTTTTCTTTCAAGTTACAGAAAAATCATTACGCGGCCAGGTCGAGACCAGCACAAATGGAGGTGTGGGAGCCGTATCTGCCCGGCATTTACATCACTGCGCGCTCAGGGCTGCAGGACTCGCTCACGGGCAGCCCTACAGGTGCCAGCAGGAAAACCCTGGTGCTTCAGGCAGGCCAGGCCATGCCTGTGACCACAGCCTAGAGGAGTTTTGTGCTCCAAGCAGGCTCACTCAGCCTGCGAAGGCAGCAGAGAGGCTGGGTGGTGTCCGGATGCCTGAAAACCTGGAGTTTTGTGGGTGAAATCCAGACAACGGTGAAGGTCGACCGCTGGTCTCAAGAACACAGGAGTGTTTCACCCCTGCTGTTATTCCTGAAACACTCACAGATCATTCAGATCTCCCGACGAACATGCAGGGGAAGTAGAGATCCAGCAAAAAGTTACTTTAAAGCTATGCTGATTTCTGGCCCATGAGCCAAAAATGAAGCAGGATAGATGTATTGCAGGAACAGAAGTATTACATTAACTGTTTGGTGTTTGCCATTCAGCCATTCAAACAACATCTCTTGTTGGCATACCTTTAGACACGAGTCTTGCACATCATGCACAGGGCTAATATTAAGCGTATTTTTGCTGAGATATGCCCGTTTTCAAATTCACATAACAGTGACAAAATTGGAGCAACTTTATGACATTTTGAAGCCTGTCAATCCATTTTTAGTAGGATGACTTTGGAATTTTTGTTTGAAAGCTGGCACAGATGAGATAGCAAGAGGTATTATCAGTTAGGCCTGTAATAATAATTATTTTAATACATAAAGAACCCACCAGTCTTACCACATATTTCCTCTAATGTATTCTGCTTTGACTTGTGATAGGTAATACAGAGTAAGTGTAAATGGCAACAAACGTGATGATATGAAATAACACAGTGAAATGTTATTGTGAAAGATGGTTTTAGCCCGTCTTGGCAGGCAAACGGAGCATAGATGGCTCTAAGGCAGTCAGGACCATGGTGGTGCTGCGCTGCGGTACAAGGTGTGAGGAAGGACTAGCGTTACCGGCACCTCTGCTAGACGCTGAGTACCGGAGAGGCTGGGGTCACGCGCAGCGCCCCGCAGTGTGAGGATGGGGCGGGCCCGGCGGCTCGCAGAGGTGTATTGGCTGTTATACCACGGCCAAGCAGGCCAGAGGCACCCGCCGCTCCTCCGCGCGGGCCTCCTCTGGCGGCTCCTGCGGCCCCCCTCTGCTCCTACCCGCCCTCCCTGCCCATAAAGCGCCGCCCGCCTTATCGCAGTGCAAAATAATTTGGGAGAAATATCATGGAAGCAGCGTGCTTCAGCCAGGGGAAATTTGAATAGTGTGGAATTGTGATTTGTGAAGCGAAACTGCTGAATGAGTGGGAAAAAAAAAAGAAGCATGAAAGATGTCGTATCAGTTTTTCCATTTCAAAAGACTCGGCTGTAGAATGACCCATCCAGCATTCTGGAGGCTTCAATTAATTAAAAGCAGGCAGAAAGTTAGGATTTTGGCGCAGGATAAATACTCTAGACTTGTAGACTTGAAGATGTTGCTTTAATGACCTGGACACCATCCAGGAAGTATGCAAAGGCTAGCAGGCACTTTTGACAGCTAATATATCTGATAAAAAAGAGCATTCTGGCCAATTAAAAAGCTGGGGTAGAAATAATGGTTTGTCACCGAGTGTGTAACTGAGGCCAATTGGTCCAGATTAACCAATGGGTTATCCTTTGTAAGTGAATTTAAAGGTCATAATGAGCTGTCTTAGTGAGTAAAAGATAAAAATGTTAAATTAATATGGTGGCAAAAGATTTTCAAATGTGAGACGTGGAGATAAAAATTAGATTTGCAAATCATGCAAAATCACCTAGAGTGGACTAAGCAAATTGCTCTTATGGCAGAAGGTCATTAAAAAAAAGTGTGAATAAAAGTGTAAATTTCCATGCACTGTAGGAGCAGAAGGTTTCCACAGGCAAATATTCTCCTGAAGGACTTTACTATTAACTAACAGTTGGAAACATATACACATATGCAAAACCCACATATGGACTCTTGGGAGGGGTGAGGTGGGGCAATTTTAGAGCAATTTGGTTTCCCCCTTCTACAATAGAACATCTGGTCATGTTGTCAACATCTGACCTATATCCGTCCTAAATGACCACAAGGAGATGATCGCTAATCTTACGGTTACAGTGCGGACTGTCCTGGGGGTGGCTGAGGAGGATATTTCCAGTAGGTTTTTGCTACAACCTTCCATCCTGAAAAGAGGTAGAGTTTCATACTCTGTGCAAAGTCACAGTCTTCAGAATCCCCACAGATCTTTTGGGAGTACAAAGACGTCTTCAGGAATGGAGCTTCTGTGTCCCTTTCTTTGGCTGTAGACGCCTGAAGCCTAGTGCCTCTCTGACAGCAAATGCACAAAGGTTATATCACACTGGGGAGCCTGAGCTGGATTTAGGTACATTGGGAAAGATAACTGAACCCCAAAGACTGCAGTAAGACCTGGAGGGGGATTTCTATTCCTTCCAGCCGTTCTCTTGGCCACCTTCTTACTCAGTCCCTTTCTCTTCTCACATGTGGAAATGGGTGTGGAGAGGCCTGTGGACAGAAGTGACAGGAAAGGACATTTCTTTGTCCTTTTCCAAGAAACACCTAAGTCCATTGGTTTCCTTTTGTAGATCCCCAGAACACAACCAGCTTTCTGTTTTATATTATGAATCATAACCAGCTGACCTATGCCTGCCCTGCCGCCCAGAGAGCCCTATTGTGCTGTTAATATTGAAGAGCACCTGTGCACCAGGCGCTTCTGACTTCATGAGAGTCGCAACAGGCAGTACTATGGCAACTGCACTGAACTGGCTCCGTTTACTGCTCCTTGAGAGGTTAGATTTGCAAAATGCAACAATAAATATCCTCAACAATGGTTATTTTTACATGCGTATGTCATGGTCTCACACAGGAACTACTGCACTGAAAATAGACAAGTACAGAAAACACAAAGTCCAGATGGTGCTTCAGAGGGGTCTGTTGGTGTTTGCGATTACCCAGCTCAAACCTCTGGTGGTTCCTCCTGCCAGCGGGGAAAAGCATAGACACTTGAAGCCCCAAAGAGGTGGTTGCTACCTCTGAGTCATTCTCTGAGGCAGGTGAATGCCTTGGGAAGGAGCCTGCCTGCCACCCCCTTGGACCATCCACTGTGTGAGCCCAGGCTGCGGGAGATGGGAGCGTGGACATGGTTTCCTTCCCTCATCTTCCAGGGTGGCTGGAGGCAGGAAGAACAGCATGGACAGCCCCAGCACTCCGTCCAAGTTAGACCCGTCAGAGGCAGCACCTCCAAATACGTGTATTTGCAAATACAAGTCTTGTGCAAATACATGTATTTAATCATCTTTCTTACAGCTGAGGGTCTGACTGTGTGTAAACTATGGTTCTGGCAGGATTTGAGTTGTTTTGAAACCATGGAAAACAGCAAGGGTCTTGAGAGTGCTCAAATTCTGTTAAAAAGCACAGAGCCCAATTCCTACATAGAGCATTAAAGCACTGAGGCCGGGCCTTCAAATTTCATGTCTTCAGGAATGGGTTATTGGAGACATATAACCAGTGATCATAAACTGCATTTATTTTACTTTATGTGAGTGTCTAAAATATTGAAAACACACATAAAGTAGCTATTTATTTCTCTGAGAAGCCTTTAGAATGCCTGTTCTTTCATGGATTGCCTGTGTGAGTGAAATGAACATAAACCACTAAACATCTGACTCTGAGCCAAGTTTTCAATGGTTATTAAAAAAGATGTGCGCTTACCTACAAAGGAGCACATTGTCACACGAGGAAAAGGCATGCAAATGAAGATATCCAAGTACAATGGCCATAAAGCATTGATGAAAGGTATTTTATTGACACCGAAATAACCTTGTTGAATTGCAGATTTTGGCTTCATTTCCTTCTTTGTAACCAGCGCAAAAGCAAAGAAAGGATATGATTTCCTGGAAGCAGGTTTGTCTTATCTGCTAATATATAGTCTCAAGTTTTACATTGGCTTAATATATTTGTATGTCCTTCGTTGGCATAATTTGGGACAAAAAGGAGATATCTTGATTTTTCAGGGAGAAGTAGCTATTTGGAGAAAAAAATCAGGGGAAGTATTCTGGCATTTCTTTAAAGAAATGTAGAAATGAATAATTTCTAGTCAGAGCATTAGCAGATTGCCTTTCTAGTAGGAGGAACTGCAGTACTGAAACTTCCAGTACAGGCGTTTCTGCAGGGAGACTGACTACCTTGCAGGCTTTTGTAGGAAGCGAGACAGACAAGCTAAAGTTAGCCTGTATGTGAGATTCCTCAGGATGAGCGAACTCCAGAGACGCTAAGCGATGCATGAGCTTAACTCCCGTTCTTGAAAGCGGCTGAGGGGCCTGGGCCAAGACGGAGCGCAGACCCATGAGATGCCTCCGCGCGGGCGAGAGCGCGGCGCAGAGCGTGGCGTGGGCTGCCACTGCACCTGCGTCGCTCTGCCGCTGTCTGGCTGCGCCCGCACGACTGGGTCGCAGCCACCAAGCCCCTCTGGGACTCGCTGGTTAGGCCGTGGTCGAGACTGCGCCCCGGCGGTGCCGTTTCGGGGGTTTCTACACCGTGCATATTGCCCTCAGCCCCATGGACTCTCAGTTTGGGGTAGGATCCTACACCACTTTGTCACTTAGGAAGTTCCTGAAATTTTAGCCTAAGTCTTTATGTTGAGACTCTGAGAAACTGAAGGAGGGGATGGAAGTACCAATGCAAATAAAAATATATGTATTTAGCATTTGCAATTTCAATGGAACTACTGTTCAGCTTAGAGACAGTACTGCCCATACAAACGCTAGAGTGGGAAGCATCCCATCTTAAATGTTAGAGTGGGAAGCATCCCATCCTAAACCCACAGAGTTGGCAGAGTATCCTCTTGAAAACACAATATTTCTTTCATGAGATGCAAAACATGGGGAAATAAAACTCTGTCAAACTTTTCCTCCACTCTCAATGAGTAACATGTGCAAAGGGAGCGGGGGAAGAAGTAAAACCACAACTCCACACAACAAGAAGCAGAGTCTTCTTGACCCCGCTGACTTCACCAGTCGGTTCCTCATCTTCTTCCCTTTCCGGAGCTGTCATTGCATCTCGGGTCCTGTAAGCAGCTCAGTCTCATTAGAAGCAGTGTGGTGAAACTAGCCACATCATTATACTCACTCAGACTGGGTTCCTGTAGCCAGCACTTACTGTTCATAATAACTGCCACTTAGGATTTGTGAACCCCCTCTTGGCACCTCCGCATTTTTTTTCTCTTACTTAGAAATTTACATGTCTTCAGAACAACTAAAATTCACAGGAACAAACTAATTAATGGATTCTGGTTTTGACAGCTACAAGAAGACAGATGAGAAAGCAACATGCTTCTGGCAGCGTGTTATCAATTGGGAGGCACCAGTGCATTGCCTCTACGTGGTACAGTGAGCTGGAACCGACACTGACAGATGACACAGCCCTTGACAGTGAAGCCTGTACGAGCTGACAGCTCCACTCGCACGCCGGCAGGTCCACATTCGGCGCTGGAACTGAACCAGCTTCATTTGCAGGATGCGCTTGCTTTCCATCTTCCCGCTGAATGTGCGGCGCGTAGGATGAATAACATTTTCGGGTTATTTACATTGCACAGTGGATCCCAGGACCTGCGTCAAGCGTAATGAGCAGCACAGTTTTACTATGAGAGTGGTAAGGGTAAATTTAAAAAATTAACAAGTATCATTATGTGCAAGCCTGAGCTTTGCTCTTCGCCTTTGCAGCATGGGGGCTCCACAGCCGGGGGTGCTAATGGAGCTTGGTGCCCTAGGCCTGGCTGATCAGTATCTCCTGCTTGGATTCTCTGGTGTCTATTAGGGAGCAGGCTCTGAGTGAGCTGCTGCCAAGCTGAGGTCCTCATCATGTCCTTGTGCCCTGTGGATTATCCAGAGTCCGAGAACTCATCTGCCTGGGCTTCCTTCAGGTGGATACTGTCTGGGTTTCTCTCCTTTGAGCAGTCATCTATTTTCATTAAACTTGCAAGAACTTGATATCTTTGTGCCCCTTAACTTTCCATCAAATTTGACTGAAACTGGCCAAGGGTGTAAGAAGTGCAGATGGTGTTGTAGGGTGGAGAGAGGCACTGGATGCACATAAACATACAGGGCATGACAACGTAAGCCTGATTTCATCTGAGAACAGGGCTGATACAGCAAGACCAGGGTTTCTTCACACTATACATTCAATACATCAATCCACAATCCTAAGACTGAATTTAGCCTGAGTGCAGAGGCCCCAGCAGCCTTGTCTAACTCTTCCCTAAGGGCACAGGGGAGCTAGAGGCACCTGCACAAGTGCTCCGTGCTGTGCTGAATTACAGCCCTGGAGCGAACAGCTCTTCGCAGATTAATATGATAGATCTTTCCTCCAGCACTCCTCTCTTAGGGAACATATACGAGCTCAGGAAGAGTGTGTCTGCTTTTAAAAGCACACATACTTTGCTGGAACATACTTTATTGGAATCAATATTCTCTTGTGGATTTAAGAAAATTTTTTCTTAATGAAGAAATAGTCTAGTCAAATTAGTTTTAATCAGCCTAGATCTTCAAGAAGCTTTCTTTCCTTTGTCTCTGATGCTATATATATTTTTTTTCAGATCACATTACAGAGGAACTGAGAGCCCCATTAAGGGAAAATCCAAGTTTTATGGTTCCGGTGAGGGGATTTACTGCCACCAACACATCTTTCTCCCTTGCTCCTTACAGCTCCATGTGGCTGCTCTGCCTGCTTCCATCCCACTCATTATAGTCGCCTCTGGCCCCTTAGAGCAGCTGCCACTGCTCCCTTGGCCTAGAGCTGGGGTGACACGAGCAATATTACTGGCAGGAACCAAAATGGCATTGGGCCTACTTGTCCACATTCAGCATCTGTCAGCAGGACCCATTCGAGTGATAGATGAGGCTTTATATAGCTTTGTTTGTGCACATGAGCCTCAGAATAAGGCGCTTAACTAGACAGAACATAATTCCACTAGCTTCAGAGGGACTATTCATATCCTTAATACCGTGCTCATGTTTTAGGGACTTCGAGGAATCGGGACCTAATTGTGAAACTCGTGTTGTACGCATATTTGCCTGTATTTCTCTGTGCTGAGCCTCCCCATGCCTGCTATATATTTAATTTGCTCCAAGTTTGGTAGTACTATGTAACAGGGTGCTAAGAGGGGGTTCATTCCACACAGTTTTCAACTGCTTTAAAGGGTAAGAAGAGAAAAAAAAATCATTAAAAAATTGGTCTGTAAAAAAGAAGATTGGTTAGTTTATTGAAGTGCTCTTACCCAGAAAGGTCTATGAGGACAAAATTAAGGCTTTCTTTAGATATTGATACCTTTGCTTACTGTCACACATCCAGGTGTCCTATAAATAAGAGGTCTCAGGGAAGTCTTTAGTAAAAGAAGTTGGTTAATAAAGATCAAGATTAACAGGATGCCTCTTTAAGTCAACAAGAAGAAAATTATATTCCTTTTTCCAATTAGCCTTTCTGTGTCACATTCCCTTCCCCTAGAAAGCAAACAAAATGCAGAGCCTGAGTGACTCCAACCTCTCAGTTAGATGATATCACTGGGAAAACAGAAAAGCATGTAAGCACGATTATTCTTTGTCTTATACTAACGTTTGGATTGTTTTATTCCAACTTTACAGTGAAGGACAGTGAGGCAAAGAGAAGCAATATCCTAAAGCAACAACATTATCACCCTGTGTTTCTGGAATAGGAGCCTGACACCTCTTATTTTGCTCTAAAGCAATGGCATAAGTCACTGGTGGTCTGGAGAGTCAAATTCTCATGTACATTTCTTCTTTTGTTGAGATATTCAGCCTGGCTAATGGTCTGATGCTGGTTTTTTGGGTCAACTTTTTGGGGTGGAGAGTGGCTAGCAGTTTTGATCATAGCTAATGTAGCACATTAGGTATTGGTGGTCCAGCTACTATTACCTGAGCTGGACCACCTTTACAGGGAAAGGCTTTATTTTAGTATGCTATTAGTATCCTCAAGCAGACAAGCATTGCTAAGGTCTCATTTTAGTTGATCCAGGTCCTTAAATGCATTTACTGCAGCAGATATTTTTCAAAAGAGAAAACTTACAGAAAAGGATGTGTGACCAGAGTCCTTCCTCTCTTATTTCATGCTGATGAAAATTAATTTTGCATAAGCATATTAAAAAAATCAATGTAGTTTTTAATCTATAGATGCCATAAAAAAAAAGGTCTGGGGCTGCAAATACCACATAGATACTGCTCCTGATTTAAAAAAGTCACTGCAAGAAGAGAGCAAACACTCTGTGGGAGATACTTGGTGGCATTATAATGGAGTGCCCTGGATGGTCTTCTGCAAAGGTCAGTAGAAATAACTATTTAGAAACCAGGCCCTCACTTCAGTCTAATACAAAATTGAGCAGCGAACTGACTACCCTTCATAATGCACTCTGCAGGAACAATCTAGGGTGGCTGACTATTCCAAACTGAAAGCATGGCTATATAGGGTTTTTTGGTTTTCCTGTTTTTTTTTATTCTATCTTGATTGTGAGAGTCACATCCTTACATGGTTCCAAAACAAAGCCAGATCACTAAACAGGCAATTTGTGAACTCTGCTTATCTAGGTGAGGAGCTGAATCCAAATTCAGACTAGATCCAGATGAAATATTTATGAGTATGCATAGACAGATATTTACAGAGAGAGACATGGATATAGACAAATTCAGATATCTGTTTTTCTCTTCTATGATCAGACTGTTCCTGGATTGCTCACTTTGATATATTTTAAATGGTTAGTATTTATATTCATGGTGTTGCACATATCTATGTTCTTCCTCTTTCAGATAGATTTCAAAATATCATATTGAAATTCCTGTAGTCTGATAAAGTTGGATAGCAAACTTTCGTCAATAAAATGAAATTGTGCTGTGCAACATCATGCAGGGCTATGCAAGATATTCTTCAGCTTCTTTAAATACAGCACTGAGCATACTGTTCCTTTGCTTTGACATTTTCTGAGCAAGTTCTCTTCAAAAGCCTTCATCATTTCTATCTGCAATCCAAGAATGCGTGCAATATTTATTTACAGCTGATCAAGAAAATGTCAGGTAGAAGAAAGTATGGTTGGCCATAACTTTCTGGTGGAGTAAGTGGCAAAGTGACTAACCTCATGAAGGCTTTGGCAATTTAGGTTAGTAGGAGTCTTTTTTTTTTTTTTTTTGCTATATCCACACAGAGATTAGCAAAATATATACTTAAAATTTCAGCCCAGTACATTTTGTGATATTGTCACCATGAATAAAAAGAACACTTCACGTATACAAGGGAAAACTAGCTTAATATTTTATTGACATTTTCATACCATTGGCTTCATCCTGTATTCAGAGAGTCAAATGTGGGATCGGTGATCACATGAACTTGCCCCTTAATGGAGCGATTGGTAGAAGGGATATCCATCAAAGGCTATTGAAAGAAAGCAGTATTCTGGCTCAGGATGTCCCTGAGATGCAAATTCCTGGTAGCTGGAAGAGTATCTCGGGAATATAGCACTCTATGTGCTGTATTCTCAAATTCCTCTATGGATATCTGCTGTTGGTCGCTGTCAGAAACAGGATACTCGCTGCATGGACCTTATGTACTTTTCAGTCCAAGAGATGACAAGCTAGATGTAAATCCATGCCAGTTTACTTTCTCAGATGGTCCTGTAAGTATAAATGTTTTCTGATATTCAAAGTGCATTAGAAGCTTTGAATTCTGATAACATTTTACTCTTTTCTAGATTGCGCCGTCTTTTCCTCAATGTGGATTAGCATTTCTTCCTCAGAATTTGTGATGAGCAATCAGACAAACCTATGCAAAGTATTCTGCTTGGAATATACTCACTGTGCCCCTTTTCTCCCCGTCTTATACATGTGAAGGACTAACATTTTGCATTTTGTGGCAAAATCACACCCGGCATATGGCAAATGGGATTCCATACTGCATGCACAGACTTTGTGCTGTACCTCTGGAAGACAGAAAACAGGCGCTGCAAATGGTGAGGGCAGAAAGGGAAAAAGAATTTTCCTCTTCTGAGAGTTTTCAACAGTAATGAAGAAATTGGAATGGTCATAAATATATATATGTATATATTTAGCATGAGTTTTTCACAGGAGACCAAATCGATAAGAGATTATCCTGTGGTTAAATAACAGGGCTGAAATTCAAGACATGCAGTCACAGTTTCCACCCTATTCCGGTAACTCTGAGCACATCCCTATTAATCTGTCTGTGCTGCTAAATGAATAAGGCTCCAAAAGAGGTTTACACCCCAGTTCAGCCCTGTCCTGTCCCACTCCTGGGCCAGTCCATGTGGCTGGTCTCAAGATCCAGTCCTAGGAGCTGGCAGAGCTTGTGGTTCCAGTTCATGTCTAGAAAATGGAAGGAGTTTCCTTTTCTCTCTGCAAAATCTGAGTCAGGACCTGTCCTTAACAATATTTTTAAAGCACCTCGATTAAAAATGCCATGATCCCAGCTGGAAACTCTAAGCACTACTGTAATCTGAGCAAATAATAATCATGTAGCCATCTTTTTCCTACAGCAGTTCTGGCAGGAAAGAACAAGATTTTCCATTGCTTTTTGTGAATGCAATGCCTTCGTAGGGTGTTCATCGGAAATGTATATGAGAATTCCATTTCAAGATATTCTCAACAATTTCATTTCACTAGCTATCCATGTTTACTGTGCTTGTCCTTAATAATATGTGCAGTGTTATATTTGCTATCTGTAATCTCTTTGTTGATTTTGATCCTCCTGAAAAGCATTTTTCCCTCTGACGAAAAGTACCCAAAAGGGCTTTCATTCAACCAAATATGCAAGGCATCCGAAAGTTTGGGATACGTAGGAGTCACATCCTTTTGTGCAGTTGCGTTCAGCACAGTGGGCGTTTAACTCCTTCCTGCCTCCTGCAAGATAAGGTCAGACTCGCGGATGCTGCCGCGTAGGCGCCTGGGGAGAGAAAAGAGAGGTGCAAGGGGCGAGAGCAGCAGAGCTGCAGCTCATTGGGAGGGAGGGGAGATGGGAAGGAGGGAGAGGGAGCTCTGCTGGTGGCAGCGGTGTTGCGGAAAGCAGAACGTGGCACTCCGTGCTGCACAGCAGCAGCCATCGCGCTCCTGGTAGGAAGGCCTCTCGGGAAACATCTCCCTTTCTCCTGAGGCTGCAGGCCTCCGCAGGCTTAACACACTGCGTTCTCACCTGTTATAAATCAGTTTTTCTCACTGCTGAGGACCCATACATGATATCTCTATGTTATACTTCTTGCATAGCTCTCCTTTCCTTTTCCAGTAGTTCTGACACAGGCAGAACAAAGGCAGCCTAAAAACTCTAGAAGGATGTAAGGAATCAGGGGGTGCTGCCCTAGGAAAGGAGAGAAATTGTTTTCTGATGTTGTCACCTTCTTAATTCCAGCTGATGTGTGGCCAGAGGCGACCCTGGGGCCCTGGCTCCGTGTGGCTGTTCCGCCCTGCACACTGGTGATGGTTGGTAACAGGGCACAGCCATGCACTCTTGGCACCTCGAATGCAGTGTTCCCTGCAGCCCACCAAGTTCTCTCTTGGCTCCCTTTGTTCACTCTTCCATGTGAGGCTGCCCTGGCACAGCTGCAGTGTAAGCACCGGAAATGTCCAGGCTGCAGCACCAGAAGCTGCTTCCCAGCTCCGGAGGGCTCTCTGGCTGGGATCTGGGCTCTGTGGAGGGAAGGGAGCAGCGACATCCTCCATGGAGCCCCCTGAATGCCCCTGCCCTGCTGTACTGGCACAGCCATGGCACTGATTTACTCTCTGTGCTTGGGCAATTGCCAGGGATCATGACAGGCTCTTTACTCTGCAAGAGAAGTATAAGAAAAGGCAGGAACCAGTGTCTGGCTCGCCATCAAAAAGATTTCAGGCCAAATGACTCACCTCTGGAGGAGTCAGACAAAGCTTTCCAAAGGACATGACTTACAAAATAATTTATTTATTTTTCAGGACTTGTTGATATTTTTGGAGATCTTCAACAGTAAATCTGCTTGCAGAAAGAACATGGACTTTCAAACTAATAGAGCTTAAGGACAGAGTTCATAATTGATCACTTGTGTAGCCACAGAAGAAGAGAAAGCAGATTTTTAGAATCTTATTTTTTCTCACATTCTTTATAGAAACCAAACCTGATGCTTATTTATGTGAAGATGACAATGAGCCTTTGCCTCTGGTTATAAACACACATGAGTTGTGATAGGATTCATCTTGAAAGAGAGAAGTTTGCTGCTTGTGAGAGCCCTCTCCTCTTTTTTCACTTGGTTCTTTAGTGGAAGCTTTGCCAAAAAGGTCACTTACACAGTGGTCTCGCAAAACTGAGAGTCATCTAATGTACTTAGTGTATTCATAACTCTGACTGCTTTCTAAATATATTGCTAGAGATGGACCAGAGTGTTCAGGAAAAGACTAAACTGATAAAAATGCGAACATCCATTACAAATAGCTAGACACAGAGTAAGATGTAATACATTGTATTACTGCGAGCATAATTCTAAAATTGCATTATCTTAAAAATCTTCTCATTCTGTGCAATAGTTCTGACCTTAAGTCCCTCAAGCATTTCCTGCAGTTTATTCCTGAGAATAAACTATATTTATTCCTGAGAATAAACTCATAATTTACTGTGAAAGGCACTGAAATGAACTGGTACATTTGCCCCAAATCAGGTATATTATTCTATGTGATCATTCCAAAGAAAGGTTTATATTTGACATAATATTATACTTTGTGATTTTCAGAAAGGACTTCCCCAGTGAATTAAGAGGACAGATTTTTTTTAAAAGATACTGATATTTTCTCCTGAGAGAAGTCATATGACTGATTTGTTGAGTAATTTTTTCTAAAATAGTTTGCAGCCTCAGAACGACCCCTTTTATATGGGACAGCAATGATTTGATATCTATCTACGAAAAAACTGTAGGCTGAATATTGCTGCTTCACTGAAATAAGACTTAGATGAGCCTGAATTTAATATTGTAAAAGCAGCAGTACCACTTTGACACTTTTGGGATAGTTTGCAAGTCTGTTTTTAATTAACTGATTTTTGTTATAGATACTATAAGTACAAGTAAAGCATATTTACAAAAGCTTTTGAGTTTAGTATTTCAAATCTACTAGTAAAAACCTTGCAAAAGTGTTGGATAAATGGAAAGTTGCATTTTCTATTTTGACTGTTAATTGGGCTTTTGTTGTCACAAAAGCAATAGCAGAAGCTGATCTAAAACAACTTCTTGCAATCTACCTTACTAGTCCTTACAGGTGGCACTTTAACTACTAGTGGCCTGATTTACTCATTTCACTAGGTTCACATAGTATTGCTATGTTGCGGAAGCAAAGAAAAATCATAAATAGTGCACAAATGTCCTAATTATAAGGATAAACATACCAAAGAAATTAAAAAATATATTTTACAGTGGACTACAGCTGCATTTTACAATTACAATGAATTGTAATGGTTTGATGGGCTAAATGATGTAGTTTGTCTAAACAGAACAAAGCAGGCTGGATGAATAACCTAAGACTTCTTTCTGCAATTGCTCTTGTACTGCAGCTACAATCCCACCTTGTAATGCAAGGTAAAAATGGCAAACATTTAATGGATATTACAAATACCTACCCTTTAGCAGCTGCCAAGGCAGTGCCGAAGAAAGGAAAGTCACAGTACAGATAAGAGGCTTTATGTCTTCCCATGTGGAAAGCGGATAGAGCCTAAGAAATTGGCAGTGAAGGTTTCATCCAGGACATTGTCCCGTAGCCGAGGAGCAGGGGGACATGGGGAAGGTGAAGGATGGCCAAGAAGCTCAGCTGCACATAGTGATCCTTACAGGGCTCTTCTCCTTTCATCATCAGCATGCAGCATCAGGCAGACACCTCCTCTGATGGTGTCTAAAGGGGCATGCAGGTTTGGGCAGAGCTGGACTTTTCAGATTTTGGGGATCTGGGCACCTGAAGACGTACTCAGATCAATATTAAGGTACTTTCATTAAGGGCTGCAAAGATGAGTGTTTAGTGGCATCTTACACATGCTAAGGCTTCAGCTGCTGGTCCAAATGACTGCAAGTTGCTCACATGTGCTAGGTCATGTCTGCCAGCCCTGGAAAATGTCTCAGATACCACTGAACATCTACACTGACACCAAGTGCTTATAGTTAGATAGCTAAATTAAGCCTCAGGTGTCTACATGGAGATTTCTACAGGTGATCAAGGTATCTATGATGGGGTGACTAGATGGATAGATGAGGGCAGAGCGGTGGATGTGATCTATCTGGACTTCAGTAAGGCTTTTGACACCGTCCCTCACGGCATCCTCCTGGGCAAGCTCCAGAAGAGTGGGTTAGATGAGTGGACAGTGAGGTGGATTAGGAGCTGGCTAAATGACAGGGCCCAGAGAGTAGTAATCGGCGGTGCCGAGTCCAGCTGGAGGCCTGTGGATAGTGGTGTCCCCCAGGGGTCAGTCCTTGGTCCGGTCCTGTTCAATTTATTCATTAACGACCTAGATGAAGGGATGGAGTGCTCCCTCAGCAAGTTTGCTGATGATACTAAGCTGGGAGGAATAGCTGACAGCCCTGAGGGCTGCGCTGCCATCCAGAGGGACCTGGACAGACTGGACAACTGGGCGGCGAGTAACCTCATGAAGTTCAACAAGGGCAAGTGTAGGGTCCTGCACCTGGGGAGGAATAACCCTAGACATGCCTACAGGCTGGGGACCGACCTCCTGGAGAGCAGCCCCGCAGAGAGGGACCTGGGCGTCATGGTGGACGACAAGTTGACCATAAGGCAGCAGTGTGCCCTCGTGGCCAAGAAGGCCAATGGGATCTTGGGGTGCATTAAGAAGAGCGTCTCCAGCAGGTCGAGGGAGGTGATTCTGCCCCTCTACTCAGCCCTGGTGAGGCCGCATCTCGAGTACTGTGTCCAGTTCTGGGCTCCCCAGTGCAGGAGGGATGTGGAGCTGCTAGAGAGAGTCCAGCGCAGGGCCACAAAGATGATTAGGGGCCTGGAACATCTGCCCTATGAGGAAAGGCTGAGAGAGCTGGGCCTCTTCAGCCTGGAGAAGAGAAGACTGAGAGGGGATCTGATCAATGTATATAAATTTCTCAAGACAGGGAGTGAGGAGGAGGGGGCTGGCCTCTTCTCAGTGGTGGCCAGTGATAGAACTAGAGGACACGGCCACAAATTGAGGCACCAAAAGTTCCACAGGAACTTGAGGAAGAATTTCTTAACAGTGAGGGTGACAGAGCACTGGAACAGGCTGCCCAGAGAGGTGGTGGAGTCTCCTTCTCTGGAGATCTTCAAAACCCGCCTGGACATCACCCTGTGCCACATGTTCTAGGGGACCCTGCGTGTGCAGGGGGGTTGGACTAGATGACCTCTACAGGTCCCTTCCAACCCTAGGCATTCTATGATTCTATGATTCTATCTAATCTCCTTGTATAATTGTCTCCTCTTCTATACAGTCAATGGAGACCTGAATTTGCTCACCACTGTCCACTGATAATCTTGACTTGGCCTCTATTTACAAAGATGTGAGCTTAGAGACCCTCCTTCTACGTAAACACCTAAACTTATGTGTCTGAATCTGGAGCTGAATAAACACTCTGAATTCTGATTTAAATTCTGAGAGTTTTTTGGTTTTGGTTGTTGTTGTTTTCTCATTGAGACAGGCCCAGCATTTCATGCTGACTAAATTGTGGTAATATCTGAGATGCACACAGTTTGAGATTAAATAGTTCAACAGTTAAGTCAGCTTTAAAGTCTAGCTTGATGGTGGCAGAAACAGCCCATTCATCTGTAGCATGCTGGTCCTAGGCAACAACGTGATCTACTTTCCACAAAATAATACGAAAAGCAAACTATTAATTAAATGCTACTGCCCAGGTTCTGTTCCTGCTGGTATGTGAGTGGAGTGAAAAGCAGTATTTCTTTTAGCTGAGGTTTTGCTATCCATCACTGCAAGATAGCTAGTTTCTTTCAGTTCACCAGAACATGGCTATACCAGGAAGTATAGAAAATGTTCTTAGCGCTTGGTGACCTGGTTCCAGCCAAGTCTCTCTGTTCCTCAGCTCTGTCAACATCAAATGGGATTAGAAATTTAAAAGATGCATCTGCCTGACATGAACTATTAATGGATTTCTTCATTTCCTGGTGATATTGTACTTGAAAAAACAAACAAAAAAAAAGAAAGAAAATTTGTCCCTTCTGTCTAGGCACTAATTTGAGAGTAGAGAAACAGCAGAAGGAAATAAAAAATATCATTAGATTGGACTGAACTTCAACGGTCTTGCCTGGGTGAAGAAGAAATGACAGTGGACTAAGTTTAAAAGCTGAATGACAAAATGGAAGTTGTCTAAATAACTTTATTCATTTGGACTCAGCTTGCAAAGCTTGGTAATTAAGTAGGATATATGGCCCCAGATTTGGGACTTGTAATGGACAATTATGTTTGAACAGAATTTGCATTTCCTATTGGATACATCTATTTATGAAAAGTTGCTTCTAAATATTTTCTTTCCTGGCTCAGAACAATTAACCATCATTATAAAAATATAATGTTAAGAGGTATGTAAGAAGTACATTTTATAGCATTCAAATAACAGCCATGTGTTTTAATGTGCTTAATTTTACCAGCCTAACTTTCATATATTTTAGGAGCTCTACACCTCATCATGGCAGTTTAAGAAGTCTACCTTGCCAGAGGGGTATAAAAACTCTGTAAAGGAAAATTAGGTATCAGTTACTTTATTTTTGAAAATCAGCATCTCCAGTTTTGGCTGTTTGATATTATTGTTACCTACTCTGCCTCAGTACGAAAGTGCAATCATTCAATGAAGAATGTGCTAGGATGGGTGAAATATTTCTCCCTTTTTGTTGTTGAACTTTTCCTTGTCGTTAAAAGAAGCATAAAATGTGCAATTGAATCCTGGTCTGCTGAAATTAAGACTGTATTAATATGTGGATCTATATCTTAATATGGATCATACATATGTATCCATACAAACAGTGCTGCAGTGAAAACTGAATACATCCCTGAAACCTCTGAACACCCTAGTAAATAGCCTTGGTCTATGTCAGCTAATGAAACTTTTCTAATTAGGCATGGTAGAAAGGTTAAAGGAGAGCAGTAGAAAGAAATACCTTTTGCCTCATGCTATGGGCTTGCAAATGGAGTGACATCATTCTATTGCCAGGCACTAGAGGAGATCATAAAAGGATATAATTGTTCCCTGCTCTTTTGATTGAACTCCAAAACTATATCAAATAACACTTAATTATACACGTAGAAAGTCACTGCGGAAGGGGACGCATTGCTGAGAGCTCAGTGTAAGCAGAAGCATTTAATAATTATACAACCCCCGTGAAAGCAAACAGATAACTTACTGCTAATTAGTCTGGAGTTTTATGCTTGCAATATCTTAAGTAAATCTAGTGAAAATTCGTGGTGAGCCCAAACATACACTTTCACTATAGCTCCATATGGTACGTGCCCTCCGATTACCCGGCACGCTGGCTCGCTGTTTGAGGGACACATTTGATATGTGGCCAAGTTTAAAGGTCTCCTGGAGGTAAAACAATGCCCACCCTTTTACAAGGGGATCGTTGTTGCTTAACAATAAAGCTCTCTGGCTGATTTGAATGTCAACAATTCAGAAAAGTTGATGTTTGGAGCTATCAAATAAAATGTTTTTGTGAAACAGTTTATTATTTCAGTGGTAATTATTTGAATCATTCATGGTAAAGGATGTTTGCTAATGAGAGCTTGGCTGCTGTAAATTCCAGGGAGACTGAATGCTCTTTGTGCTGACAAAAAGGCCCAAATCACTGGAGAGCAACTGACTGGACAAATCATTCATCTATGCAAATGCCAGCCGAAATGGTCAGATGCATTTATTACCCTCCTCATTATAGTAAACAAGGCAGAAATCGTGACTGGCAGTTATCAACTTGCCCTGAAGTGTGATTTGTTCTCCTACCACCATTTAAATGAGAGGAAGAAAGGCAAGCCACCAGGGACTTTGTCGGTTTATAAAAGAGTAAATGTCACATAGCCCAGTGCTTAAAGACTTTTGATTGACAAATGTTTTATTTGACATATCAAACAATAATGGTTTTCATATCAAATAGTCCATATTTGTTAGCATAAATTTAACCCCTGAAAGAGTGAGAACTGATTTTTTCAGAAAGCTCTGACTCCAGATGCAAAGTTCCATTACAAGCAAGAAGAAGATCTTTACCTGACTGGTTGCAGGTAAGAAGAAACTCTGTACCTAACTCGGTAGGTTGGAAATCTTGCACAGCGTTATACAAAAAATGCTTTTTTAAGAGTGGCTTCCAATGAACTGCTGCCTTACTTGCATTAAGCGTGCATATAGCATCAGAAAGGGCAGGTATAGTTTATATCAGAAGGAAACAGAAGAGTGGTTCTTTCCCTAAAGAAGTGCAATTGCAGTTCAAAGAATTGTGAATAGTACTTCTCTTGTCCTCAAACTATGTTCATAAGAGTCATGCTTTTATCAGAACAGCATATAGCACAATTTATTCAAGGAATATATGGCTCTTAGTAACCAGAAATGAAAAAAATAAAAGTAAAAAAGGAAGCAAATGAGAACACAAACTAGGATTTCTGTTTGTACTAAAAGTGTACAGTTGTTGCTACATTTAATTTTAAAACGAACAGGTTTTTGTGATGGTGATCTGCCATTACTGAATATGAGCCCTTTATTAAATCAGTGGCTCTAAGACCTCCATATAAAGATTTACAAAATCCTGTGTCCTTTGGTGTTAAACAGGAAAGAAATTACTAAATGATGTGTTTCACATCATTTTCTGATGTCTTTTCACATCTACTGTGCACAGACTAAATGGAAAGAGCATGTGTGGTCTGTCCAGGTGTGGATGTCCAGGTGTGGATTGCTATTACCTGAGGATGATCTCTTTGGCTTTATAGAAGTGGGAAGACAAACTCCTGAGTCAGTTCCTTTAATTTTTTCCATCCAAAAAAAGTAAATGGGGTCTCAAGACTGAAATCTTGAAGCTGAGGAAAAATGAGAGATCATTATGAATACTAAGAGGAGAATAAATCTCTTCAATCATGACTTTTTGGCAAAAAGAAAGAAAGAAACCCAAGCAGAACTCACCTGCCCATAGCTCTGAGTGTATGCATACTAGTGAACTGGGATTCTTCAGTCCAGGTAGACTGATAGGGAAACACTAAATGGAAAGAAGCAAGAAGAAGCCAAGGGGAGAGATCATTTGGGTTAGCTGGTAAATATAATGCCATTTTAATAACAGTATAAATGTGAATAATAATGCTTATTACCTAGCATGATAGAGTGACAAATTAAAAACAAACAATGTCTATATAATGCTTTATGGCTTCTGCGAATCAAACATTAACTGACTCATTTTCTCATTAGCCCTGTGAAGTAGTGTCATTAATTCTCTTTTGCGAAGGGAGGACATCTGCATACACAGCAGGGAGGTGATAGATGCTGAGGTCAGATAGGTGGCTGTGGCAGACCGAGGTGTCGGCACCCAGAGCGTCTGGTTTCCACCTGTGCACACAGCCACTGCAGTGTGCCAGGACTACGTACAGTGACATCTCCGACGTGCTGAACATGAAGCCGCACAGCATTTAGTTTCAGTGAATGCCTATGCTATGAACACTTATAGGTGTTAACATCACAAGAAAGCACTTCTCATCACCACAGCCAGCACGACTGTCAGGGTCCAGAATTTCCACTCTAACCCGAATTAATGATTCTTAGTTAGAGTATCCCACTCATGGAAATGACCAAGCCTGGCATTTCAGAGTAGTATCTTTGCCAATTGGCCTGTACCGCCTTGGATACGGAGGGAAAAATCCTCCACAGGCACCCTGGAACCATAATGGTATCTCGTGAGATATACTTCAGGCCAACAGGCTGGAAATATTCTTGTTGACTAACCCAGCAGCAATGTTTGATTTCATGACCTCAGGCTCAGAGGAAGGTCAGAAAGTGATTATTGCAAATACAGGCAGAGAAAGTATTCCTAATTTTTTTTCTAATACTACATCTAAGTGATCCCTTGAATTACAAGCCTAATGTAGTCTTAGCCCATCTCAAGAAATAAAAAGTCATTTTTTATCAACATCCTCTTTAAGGACATGTCGAGAGTACCCTTTCTATCTCGGGATCAACTCAGTTTTTGTCCACAAGAGTTCCTGTTTCTCCTCCCTCCTACCCTTCCTGCATTCTCCTTTTAGCATCCTCCTGTTCCCAATTCCTTCCCCTGTCGCTCAGAAGCTGCCTTGTGTTGAGGCTCCTGTCAGTCAGCCCTTCTGGCTGCCGTCAGTCTCCTTCAGAGCTGCCGCATGATCCTAGAGCCGCCACTTCTGCAGGTCTTCAAGGTGCCGTCACAAGGGGCTGATTTAATATTCTGTAGAATAGGCAGGCAAGTGGTTAGCAGCAGAGACGGAGCCCTGTAAAAGCCATAAACAGCATTTTTGGCATGGAAGATTTGGCAAGGGAAGGGAACAGGTAAGGTGCTAATGAGGCAGGGAGGAGTACCTGCTCTTCAGTGACATTGCTGGCCTCCACCTTCTCCGCTGGAGAAGAAGTTATAGGGGTTGATTATTATAGTTCAGGAGGGTTTCAGGATCAATTTTCAGGAATGTGAAGTAATCAACGTTTTCTGAAGCAGTTAGTATGTTCAGTCAATAACAATGCCACCTTCAGGACTATGTGCCCAGAATAAGTGATCGACAGGAAGCAGGCGACAGAATAACACTCAGATTGAAGGATTTTAACAATAAGAGAGTGGAAAAAAAAACCTGCAGTAGCACCACTGAATACTCTTCATTAATGCATACTGAAAGCTAACAGCAGGCAGAAAAGAAACTCTTTCATTTTGGCAGTTATTCTGTGTAACACGGCGTCCCCTCTGCGGCAGAGTGAGTTACACGAATAGCAGTTCACTGGGCAGCCCAGGCATCCCCAGCTGCAGGAACTGCAGATGTCACTGCAACTTCAGCCTTGCCTTGATCAAATCAGCAAGCAAAGCAGCAGTAAGAAACAGCAGTCAGAAAAGCTTTGGGTGCTGGGAAGCGGAGAAACCAAATAGACAAATCGACCAGAACCAAACCAAAAACTGCTCTTCGGGCAAATCTCCGATGGTTAAAAGCTGAGACTGGGATAGCTCTGCCACTAAAAAGGATATTCCAGTGTTCTTAGCATCTGCACATTGTTTCTCTGCTTTCTGGATGCACCAATTAATTACAGGCACAGTAACTTGCTGGTATATCTCAAACATGACATATTGGAGGAAAAAAACTCCGGGAAGAACCCACCTACCTAAGATCTTCCTTAAGCTGACTTTATTATGGGGTAATTCCAGTCACTTCAAAGGAGCTATCCTTGTTCAGGAGTGTATACATCAGTGCAGAAGTAGGCCATTTATTTCATATGTGTGTGTATACATATATATATATATAGTCAAAACATATTTAAGAGTCATAATTATGTGAAATCATTGGCATATGGGCTGAAGAGCCTGAAAATGAAGGGAGAGTGGAACAAACAAAGCAACCTTTGAAGACATTTTTTACATTAAAAATAGTTTCTTTGCCTGATCTGTAACCAATACAAAGATATTAGTACCAGCCGTTTTATTAGCCAGAACTCCTTCACCACCTGCATCCAAATTAGCATAACCATCTATTTCCATGTGAGCAGGAATTCATGCTAATTGTACATTAATTCACATGATGAATAATTGAGGTATCAGATGCAACAGCTCAAAAAACTAAATCTTGTTTAGGGCTAAAGTAACAAGTTCTGAACCATAAGTTAATCAAGAAAAATATACTAAGGTCTTCATTAACATATGCAGAATTAATCCACAGATGATAAAACCACAGAATATGTAGGTTTAATAGTGTGTGACTATCATAGTTAGCTCATTCCGATCACATCTCTATCTTTAAAGTTTCACAGCAGTGGTACTTTTATTAGCTAAGAACCATTGTCATTCAGTATGCTTTGAGCTCCATTTCCAAAATGATAATGTGGTGTAGATCTGGAAAAGGAATTACTTCTAAATGATGCCCATTTTTTTCTTGTTTTGGATCCAGTAGAATTTATTTCTGCTTCCCTGTATTTCTCCCTGGCAATGTGGCACAGAAAACTTACATGAAGCTGTTCTGACCATTATGATTTCTCTGTGTACAAACATATGTCACAACAAATCCCAGGAAGAGAATACGATGTAAAAAGCCTAAAACACACAAAATAGAAAGGATTTACGCAGATAAACTAAGAAAGAAAAATTGGAGAAATGCTTGTAACTAAAACCTCTAGCTCATTTACAACTGGCTGTAGGACCGAAACAGCTCTTAGCTCACTGAGGTAGAAAACTCCAGTGTAATTAGTAGGCAAGAATGTAAAAATTCTAATTCTTGGCTTTTATGTGCTAAATATTTAAATGCCAACAAGATATTCATACTCAACTCAGAAGTGACTCAGTCCAGTTGTCTCTGCTGCTGCTTAGTGTATATTTATAACAAATATATAACAAATTCATTCCTAAACAGACAGTGCTTGGGTGGGACATCTGGCTGTATTATTTGCTATTTGCACTGTATCCTCTATGCATTTATATGACAATCACATATTAAAACACATCACAAGTGTTTTCCACAATGCTGTGTGTGCATAAGTATGCATATATAACACAAGCACACAGAAAGAGTGTACTTTTTTTTTTGCTGTTCTAGTTAGAAGTTGAAGTTCATTAAATCTCTCCTAAAACTGGCTGTTACAAGCTTAAATACTTAGGGAGGTGGTAGCCTCTTCTCTTCCACATTCTCTGCTGGAAAAGAAAACCAAAAAAAGTACAACTTTGGGAACTTTTGCAAATTTTACGTATTAGTAATATAGGCTAATTCTCTAAGGGGGTTCTGCATATGCTCTCCTAGTTTGCTCTGTTTTCTGGAAAACCACTTGAATAGCAAATTCATCTGGATGACCTGAAGCCATTTATTTTCAGCTCTGGGAGGAGTGAAGTGCTGATGAATAGACCTTCTCTATCTGAGCAGATATGTTTCTTTTTCTTTGCCCTTGTTTGCTCAGGAGGACTCATTAGGTTAACTCACTGGTTAACAAAGAGGGCACTAGGTCATTAACTGCCCAAGTTATGGTAGATTTCCCATGACTGTTTTTTGACATGGCTTGTAAATTCTGCTTCTGCTGGGTCTGGATGTATGGAGCTTGCAGAGTTTCTGTCTCTATAATGCAGAAATAATTTTACTTAAGCAGCAAAATTAGATGCTGAATTCTATTACATGTTATGTTCCATCACAAAATGTGCTTTGAAATGTATTGTATCTTTCTTCTCTGTTTTTTAAAAAATAAAACACAGCAAGTAGTGAAGCCTCATTAACTTTGTGGGTAAACTTTCAAATGTTTCCTTTAGTACATTTGGTTATACTTGTATGCAGTATAGAAAGGTACTATATACAGCACATGGTTTTACTCTCGTTTACATGTCCGGAAACAGCTTTTTGGTGTGTAGTGGATGCATATGATGTTTTTGAGAGAAAATTTTTGCACATGTGATCACTCATGTTGGAAACCCAAGACAGCAATTCCAAAACACAGATAACTTCATCCAACATTCACTGACATTGAAAGCAGTGCTTCCACTGATCTGATTGAAATATTGATATGAAATTCATAGTACACCTCATAGTCCTCCAGGTTTTGAACCTTCCGGTGAAATCATCTTGTTGTTTGGCTCTGCGGGTCTTCAGCTCTGCTGTGCTTTGATTTGACTGATCTTGTCACTGTGAAATGTGACAGCTGTGGAGGAGCCACGGGCACTTTTGTAGCCATGGAGTACAACTGACCTATAAAATATCGCTGGTCACACGAACTCTTATGAATGGCTTAAAATAGTTACGTGATGCTTGATGAGAGACTAACAATGTCTTTTTTGTGAAACCAAATGACATCTCTCTATTGAAATCAATATAGCACAGATCTGCAAGCACTAGAGTACTGCGCTACAGATGTACCTATTCCCTTAGGTTTCGTGCCAGAAAAGTCCCATAGTGTGGCCAGTGCAAACACCCATTTCACACCTACCAGTCCTCTAGTCCCTGCTTCCAATCAGTTGGTGCAGCCATTCTGCAAGAAACTAAGAGATGACTGATGTATTTCTGAAGAAAAGTAGTGGAGACGCAAAGGGGACCTTGGGCTGATTAAAAATATGTAGTGATCAATACCATAGGCTTGATAAAACACAGAGTCCCGCTAAATATTGGAAGGCTTCTTTCATCCTGAAATTACTGTAAAACGCCGTTCAAATGTACCTCGCAGCGCTCTAGTTGTTATGAAGAGGGAAAGGATTCTCTGTGCTCCTCGAGCTCGCGTTCCTGTGATACTGCTGCGCACCCCTGGCAGGCTGTGAGGGAAGCCTGTGGAGCAGCGGAGCGGGAGCGCTCTGCTTTAGAAACCTGACATCGGGAGGTTGAAGCCACGGCTCAGTTTGAAGAAAGCAGGGGCTTTGCCAGAATTGCCTCTGGGAAAGTTTTTGTGGCATAGACACCTGGAGCATTGACTCGGCGGCTAGAAGAGACAAACGGCGGTAGCCCAAGGGCTAAGGGAATTTCCTGAGTATTCCTCCAGTTGTCAGTCAGGTTGCCGTGTTACTGGGTATCTTACTAAAGTGCTGTATGGCTTTTGCATTCTCCCCTCTTAAATTTCAGTTGGAAGCAGCAGTAAGCTGTGCTGTGTCAACACAAAAGCTTAATAAGATTGTATCTGCCTCTTTAGATCCCCATAAGAAGCCTATTGCTGGTTAAAATTAGCATATTATCCTTACTGGATCCCACTGCTGCTGACAAAGGATTCTGACCTAAAACTTGCCCACAGAATCGTGCAAAATAACCTCCTTATATACAGTAATTTTTATTATCTCAGATCCCCTAATCCTCATCAAAAGTCTCATGAAGATTTCAGTTAATATACCCTTTCAAGGCTTTAGGATTACTACTCATGAGCATACTTCTGCAGAAAGATAAAAACAAAGATTTAAAAAACATGATATGTGCATGTAATACTGTATTTTGGTAAGTTAGGGTTTTCTTATTTTTGCTTTTTTCTTAAAGCTTAATTACCTATCATGCAGAGTACTTCCACAATGAGTACAGTGTTTAGCCATTCAAATGCTGAAACTTATATTCATAGAACTTGACAATATATATTAGCTTCTTCATCGAAGCTATAGCAAGACTTTGCCCTTGGTCCAAATGAGTCTACAGTCTAAATTTTGTGTATGATCTACTGAGTGCCGCTGCCAAGCAGCAGGGAGGTAGCTGGATGAAGTAATGCAGCAGTTTTGTCATGCATAATGTTCAAGCATAGACTTATATTGTGTCACATTCCTGGGTTTTTTAAGTAAAAAAAATCATGAAAAAGGAAGATAAAATGTATCGAGTACGATTGCCTACCTTATATGGAGTTTTCATGGAGCATAACAGGGAGAGGGTGTTGTGTAAAGTACTGTGAAATGAAAAAAAACACTTAGTGAATAAAAAAATTCCTCTGGGAAAAACAAAGGAATAGAATTAACTACTTCCCTCTGTCCAGTTCAAGCTGACACAGAAAGCGCTGACTTGCTAGGTCTGGATATTGAAAATACCGGCAAATGTGTTTAAATTTTCCTAGCACACTTTAGCACACTAGCACACTGAGCGTACTTTGCAGTCCAAAACGCTGTGAGGTGTTTCGCACGTGTTGTTGCTGCTACCCCAGGCAGGGAAGCAAAGGATCCGGGGAGAGCAGCGCCCACCGCCGGCACCAGCGCTGTGCACGTGCGCTCGGGGCTGCTTTGCCACTAACACTCAACTCATTCTGTTGCATTAAAAATAAGTTGCTGGTTAGAAGGATTGCATTATATTTTGGGCTGAATCCAGCGTTAAAAATATAACGCTTTGCCAAGCGATAACAAAATTCAGATCAGTTTCCTTCTGGGAGCAGAAAGTGTTGACTTGCCATGCAGGGAGTGTTTTGCATGATTTGTTTACCTGCAAAACGTTTCCTCAACCCGTACGCTAGAAATACCAACGGAGGCCTCTAGGTTCTGTGACCCCGGTGAAGTGCTACCTTGTTTACAGGAGCAGCTGTCTCCTCATTCGTTACGCCAGGCTCAGGGAAGCTGTATTGCTTAATAAGCAGACTCTTCATTCTCACTAAAAATCCTTTTATGTACATTTTCAAAGGCCGCCTTACTTAGGAAAGTGGATCTTGACATCTTTTCTGGATTTAGAATAAAAAGGATAAAAGAACTCTGGAGCTTCAAATGCCAGGCACCAGAGGCAAGTTCCTGGCATCTCTGCCTCTTCCTACACAGAGCTTCTCTCTGAGCATTTATATTAGTCACCACATTGGTGGGCTGTGGTGACGAGAAAGTCAAAATACGTCACTGTGGGCTCAAGATTGTCCACTTATCTTGGGAGTCAAAAGTTGTCCATACATCGCTATCCCTATTGTTCCTTTACGTGTCTGCATCTATAGATGGAGACATGTCCTGATCACACGTGACCAGGCCACGTATGTTGCCCTTTGCTTCCATACAGCTGTTTTTGCAGTGATAATCTCACTGGTTTCAGTAAAAGGCAGATTTCCCGTACAGAGCGAGTCATAGGACCACTTGTCATAACGAGCTAGAGGGGAAGGATGGTGCTCTTCAGACATTATGAATGTGGTGGCTACAAAACCAGCTTGATTAACACCAGATATCTTACTGATATTTTACAAAGATGAAAAACAGAAGGTTCCTGTGCTCCTCTCCCAGTGTGCTTCATTTCAACACAGAGACTGTTTTGGGGACGTATTCTATTCTGCTCCATTAGTGACATGTATCTAGAGATAGGTATGAAGTGCCTGAGTGGCATAGGTCACTGGAAATTATTAGTCAGCTGCAGATGTGAGTGTAAAAACAGATCAATTGATTTTTGCATAGGCTGAGGAATGACAATTTGACAGTAAATCAGAGTATGTGCAACCACAGGCTGAATCTGAGAGAGCAACCCAGACCAAAAGGCACTGCCACCCAGTATGTTCCGTCCCTTTTAACAAACACCAGCCGCACTTTAAACTGCTGCCTTCAGCTGGGCACCTGCTATGAACAACGATGCGGGTGGGTCTGAAACTGCTCTGGCCTGGTAAGCATTTGTTCATCATGAGATGCATGTTATATCTGCTGTCTGAAAGTTAGGGTATAGTCCATGTAAAGTGGAGAAGGGTATGTGCTTTCAAATGGTGATAAGCCCTTTACGCCTCTGACATTCACCATAGGAATGAATGGGATAGGCTGAATCACCTGAAGGTGCCTGTGTCTCCCCACTGATCTTAGAGCGAGCCTACAAGATCAGATTAGATAACTAACTTTTTGAAGCCTAAACTTAAATGAATCAAATCTGAGTTTTTTCCTGACCATGTGAGCTGGAGGATAAACCCACTGAGGGAAAAACATCCCACATCCTTCTCTCTTCTGCATCAATATAGAACTCAACCTCTATAAAGTTTTAAAAACTAAACACGTGGCTGCTCTGTAGCTGGTCGTCTGCCTTTTCTTGATAGCCAGTAAATGGTGATAGGTGTTCCCAAGTTGTGATACATTTCATGCTAAAGGAGAAATCTTCAATAGGTCGGCCCAAATGTGTTCCCTTGCACTTCACTGACCAGAAAGGGAGGATACTGGGGTTAATATGTGTATATTTATGAGCTTTCGTGTGTGTGTATATGATGCAGGCCTACAAATGACAGGCCTGGCTCATCTGTTCATAGAGAGATGTGTTATGTGCTCTGCCACTACAGTTAGCAGTAAAGAAGCATTCTAAATGAATGGAATTCTCTGTACAGAATTTATTGTAATTTTATAGAATTTTAAATAATTTAAATGTTATGCAAAAAGTACTTTATATACCAAATACTTTGAATCTTTTCTGTTTATTTAAAATTCACTTTTCAATACATAATTAATGTTAGTGTCAATAGTTTTCTACCATAACTGAAATGTATCAGTTCATATGCTAGTTACACAACTACGACATAAAGTCATTTGACTATTTGTGTTGTATTTACAGATGTTTTAAATTAATTTGTTCAAAATTTATACTGTTAATGTTTGTACAGTATAATGTAATATTGTTTAAGGATTGACAAGAAAATTTAATCCTGAAGTTTTGCAGCTCCCTGTTTGGAAAAGAATATGTTCTTATATATCTCTTTTGTATTATGTCTCTCATTGAAAAAACTATAAAATGACTCACTCCTAGTGTCCAAGATGCAGATTTCCTCCCTAAACTCAGTTTTCTCCTTGTTCTATTTACTTGCATGTGAAGTTGACATGTGAATACAGAAATCAAACATAGTGATGAGTTTCACCAGGAATTTTCCCAGATTTGGAGCCTGAATAAGCGTGTCCCAAGCAGCAACCAGGGTTGTCAAAACGGCACCCCTTGTGACAAGAAACGCTGCTATGGCAGCTCGCCAGGCACCTCCCTAGCGTGGCACGTCCTTGGAGACCTGAGGAGCCTGCACATGGGCAGCAAGTCACAGAATCACTCAGAATGGCTGAGGTTGGCAGGGACCTCTAGAGATCATCTAGTCCAACCCCCTGCTCCAGCAGGGACCCCTAGAGCACGGGGCACAGGGTGGCATCCAGGCGGGTTAGGAACATCTCCAGAGAAGGAGACTCCTGACCATCGCAGGGCTTGGAAGCAGCAGCCTGGCGGAGACACAGCTGCCTGGGCGAGCGCGGCACAGCGAGGGACGTGGAAGCAGAAGCTGTCGCTTGTTCTGCACTCTGCCGGTTGGGGGCCCAAGGCGACCACGACTTGACTCGCTGGAGTACAGGCTCATTAAGCTCAATTAAAATCAAGGTTGGCCTGATGACATGCCAGGGACTCAAGGTGTCATGTTAAAAGGAGCATTGGGTTGGGCTGGGACTAGGGCAAGATGACTCTGCCCGCATGCAGCTCCGCGGCTAGGCCGCCATGTCAGGCAGCTCCTCCACAGCCCAGCTCAGCATCAGAGGAGGGTACAGGTCGCCATTACAGGGCGCAGGGCAGAAACAGCCACAGTGAATCCCGCCTGCCTTTCCCTCAACGTAGTTGTTACATCACAGCAAACAAATCCAATGCAGCCCCGCACACACACCCTACTGCACCAGCAGGCCACAACATGCCCTCCCTAAACGGTCCCAACGCCCCGCCCACAACGGTCCCAACGCCCCGCCCACAACGGTCCCAACGCCCCGCCCACAACGGCCCCAACGCCCCGCCCACAACGGCCCTAACGCCCCGCCCACAACGGCCCTAACGCCCCGCCCACAACGGTCCCGCGGCCGCACCTCTTCCCCTGTGCCCGCCCCCGCGCGGCGCTTCCGGCGGCGGCGGGCGCGGTGGAGGGGCCGTTGCTGGTGCCGGTGCGTGCGGGGCCGGCGCGCGCGGGGCCGGCGGCGCCGGTCACGCCCCCTGGCCCGGCCTGCGCTCGCTGCCCCCCCGGCCCGGCCTGCGCCCGTTGCCCGCGCTGGCGCCGTGGCTGGCGCGGCCCTGCCCGGGCCGGCGGGACGTGGCTGCTCCGTGCGCTCCCCTCCGCTCCCGGGGCCGCGGGCTCATGCGCGAGCGTTAATTGTGGCATAAATGGTGGTAGTCTGGCTCAACCTGGACTTTGCTACCGTGGCTGGCGCGTCAGTATGAAGCAGCGGCAGGGAAAGAGGCTAATTGCATTTTATTTATTTATTTATTAAGCTGTGTGTTTGGGTGGGTTTTTTTGCATTTTTTTGTTGTTATTTAAGGCATCACCTGTGTGTCTTGGTGAGTGGAGAGTATGAGATACCCAACTCTGCACCCCATGTGCTGCTAGGGGGAGGTTTGCCCTGGAAGGCGGCAGCTGAGCTGCAAATTCCATGTGGGTGTGTGGAAAGGTAACAAATACATCCCTGGGAAAAGCCAAGGAGATGAGCACACCTAAAATGCGCATTGAGGGTAGTTTCAAATGGAGGTTGTTGTGCTTTGGGGCCAGAGGAGGAGCATTTCGCTGCGGTTGAAAGGGCAGATGTTCAAAATGGGAAGGAGTGTAATGTAGGTGGATTTAGGCCTCACCCAGAGTGAGCTGCATTGTGTTTTGCTTTGGTTTTCCCTTGAAGTTCACCTGTTGATTGACACAAACTAGGAAACTGCCTGCTGCTAGGGAACAAGCTGGTTTATGCCAATACCAACCCCAGACTGTGGATGAATAGCAGGATCCTCCACAGAGAAGGCAGTGTGGACGGCCCATAGCTGCTAAGCAAAATCGCCTCGTTTAGACTGCAGCACTAAGGTGTTTAATGAGTGCTGGTGTAGCGGGAAGGGTCAGTCAATAGACTGAGAAGCTTGAAAGTGTTGGGCTTTGAATGTTTAACTGCTCAGGACAGTGGCACAGTATTTCACATAGATTGTCGTAGCTTTCAGTTGGTTTTCAAACTCTAAATTTATACATTTCAGATATGTAAAACAGCTACATCTCTAGTGCCAGAGCACATTGTGGGAGAAAACATGCCAGATATGGCCTAGTTTAAAGTATGTTGTAAGAGCTTGTGCATTTTTAACAGTAGCTCTTAATTTCAACAAGTTCTGTGTAGATGATGGTATGATCTAGAAGTTTATGTCAAAAAAATGCTAACTACTACTAAAGTGCTGCATTTTAGCTTGTAACATACAGTTCCTATATTCCTTCTGTGCACTTAATGGGTAAAGATAACTATGAGATTTCCCATTTATCATTTTCTGTCTCCAAGATGCATGTATTAAATTTCATTAATTTTTCTTCAAAGATCATACAAGCTTTTGTGGTTTGTTTTTTGTCATTTATATGTTCTTGTAATTTGTCAAGTGCTGGTGTTTGTTTTTGTTGGAATGAGAGAATACCCTGCACAGTGCTCCCACATGTGAGATGAGCAAAGCTGGTACAAAGAGAGGTTACTACCTGTCTGGCCTTAAAAATCAAGCCCAATATATACATGACGTGTGTATGCAGCACCTACTTCTCTTGATACAGTATGATTTCTTGTCTAACAAATATT
Organism: Eudromia elegans; assembly: GCA_003342815.1. NCBI lineage: Eukaryota > Metazoa > Chordata > Aves > Tinamiformes > Tinamidae > Eudromia > Eudromia elegans. The sequence goes on along the minus strand of PTEX01000125.1, from coordinate 2,266,702 downwards.
TTGCTAGAAACTGTTACAGGGATGAAATATGTGGTCTTTCTTTTTTTTTCTCGTATGTAATATTTGTTACTTGTTATGTATTACACACTTTCTTTGTTTTGCTGTCTCCTTTCAACCCCCCACCCCTAATAGTTTTCTATACCTTTCCTACCATTTCTGAGTGGTCAGTAGCTACATATTACACTGTGTCCTGTTTCTGCTTTTCTGAGGTTCAAGCAATTATGAAAGCTGGGGAACCGAATCTGGGAAAGTAAACAAATTGAATAGGTATGGGAATCACTACCAGGATGGGTTGCTTGGAAGCTGGAAAATAAATTGGTATAAATAAGCTCTCTGTAAAAGGGGCAAAATAGTCCAAAGAGATTTAGATTACAAAACTAAACAACGTGGAAGACAACAGCGACAACAAAAATCTCCTGATTGTGGTGGAAACCAAATGGAGACTTCACTTGGTCAAGTGATGACTGACTTGCTCTTGAATGCTCTGATTTTATCAGTTCTTTTCCCAAGAAATCGGTAGGGAAGGCATAAGGCATTTTCATTTATCAAGATCTGCTGCATTTGAGGGAACGAAATGGTGAGCTGCCGTCTTGGAAGACTTTTGATGGTAGTGGTGCCTTATGGAAAATACCTTTTCCTTGGAGGAAAGGGTGGGCCAATAGAGCTGCAATAATTGCCAATTAAGTAATGATCTGAGTAGGAGAGATTACAAGTACCAATTGAACAGCTGGATTGTGAAATAAAGCTGCATCCTTTTCTTGGGAAAGGCTTATTCCATGTCTAGGCCAGTCTGGTTTGCTGGATTCCTGTTTTCTTGTAGTGGCCAAGGCAGCATTTCCAAGGCAATGAGCTAGTCTAAATTTGGGCTCCTGTGTTTTACTACCCCTTGGAGCCGGCCCAGGCTCTCACATTGTCTGATACCGAGGTGGTTCAGAGAGCTGAATAAGCTGTTGCTTTGGGAGAATTACACCTGTACAAAGGGGTGAATAATACACAATAGGACAAGTGAAGAAGACACAATCAAGAATTAGCCATGTAGGACCAGATGTTTTTCTTAAAAACACTCAAGCAGTTTGGAAAGAAAAGAAAGCTTTTTTTTTTCCCCATAAACTTTGCATAGACATGATCTACTCTGATGCTTTCCATAGGCCCAAGTGTGCATTTCTGTATTTCTTGCAGCCTTTAATTGGAGATCAGTTCAATTTGTGTTTTTTTCCCTGAACAAATCCCTCTCTGTGAACCAGTTATGCAGATTTCTTTATTTTTAGTGTAGCTTCTTACCTTCTTTCAACTTTTTGAGCATTTTCATAAGTGTTTGAACTCCACACAATTCCTAAGAATCTTTTGAAGTGTCAAACAGAAGAGTTCTGACCCGTATTATAGTTCTACTTTTTTTCTCCTACTTTTATAAGATTTGTTTCTTTATACTTGAGACCAATTATTAAATAGTGTGTTCTTTTTAACCCTTTGAAAACAGCTTTCCTCCATTTCTATAGTGTAGTCTAATATCCTTTTATGAGAGCTACATACGTAGTCCCTCTCTTTTTTTCCTTCTAACTAACTTTTGGTCCCGTTCACTGACATCACCAGCATTTGACAAAGTGACATCAGTCCTAAGGATGTTAAATTCTTGCAGCTTTCAGGAAAATCATGGGCTTGGTGGGTGAGAGTGACCCAAGTCAGTGTTTCCATTAGCAGTGAACCTGCAGTGTGGGTCCAAGTTTGCTGTTCTGTGAGCCGGGGTGGTGACTGAGCCAATGGCATGCTCAGGCTGCCTGGCCACATGGTTCATGTGCAACTCTCAGACAAAAGATAATGTATTTTTAATCTTTACTCACGTCCTAAAGCAGCTACTGAAGAGAGAGAAAAAATTTCTGCCTTCTGGATTGAGGAAGGACTGGGATTTTTGTTTTTCTAAAGGTGTTTCAACAGGATGTATGGGGGAAGTGGGACAAGATCTGCTTTTTGTGACCAGCAGAGTTTGCAGCAGCAGCAGGGATGTGTCGGTGTGTGCACTGCTTTGTGCTGAGTGTTGGGGTCATCTGTGTTGCTGAATGCTGACAGCCATGTCAACGTGGATGAAATTGAGTGAAGGGTGAGAACTAAATGAAGAGATACTAGTAGGAGAGGGAAGAAAGTAAAAGAAGTGAGCAGTTGGTCAGTAGGTATTTGTTGTCGCAAATAAGAGGACCCCATAGTGCAGGCTGAGCCTTATCTGTTACTGCACCTGCCTGTTGTGCACAGCATTTGAGTACAAGAGAGCGGCTTGGATGTGTGCTTATCTTTTGTGAGAATGGGGAGGAACTACTTTACCCAAGAACCACACGGTGACAATAAGTTGAGGCATGCAAAAGCCACTTTGATCCTTCTGCATTTGAATAATGTTGAAGCTTGTGCTTTAAAAGGCCTCCAAAGCCTGGGCTCATTGGTGGCTATTGGAAGAGGTGGCTGTGCAGCGTCTCCCAGGCAATGAGAGGCACCATGTTAATTGTTTAATGTGTATTTTGCAGGGGAAGTGGCTGCTGTTGGTTTGGTGATTAGCACAGCATGTGTTCTACGATAAGTTGATTGGTGACTCCAGTAAAGGTGGCTGAAGAAACATATACTTATTTTAGGATATGCTTAGTCATCTCTGCTCCAACCCCTCACAGGTTACAGACACTGCTCACTCTTCTTTCCTAGTAGAGCCACTGGATAAGCTAAGTGGAATATCAGCACACAAAAAAGTTTGTGTCTGAGAGTACAAATTCTGCCATACTGTGTTATTGTCTAAGTGTTTTGTGTCTTGTTAAAAATATGGGAATACATTCCAGGTCTCTTTACACATTGGTAAATCTAACAGTTTACATCATGCAGATATAGAGTGGCTGCTAAATATGGCACAGCCATGTGTAAGAAGATCTTTATTAGTAGTGAATATGATACAGCCCTTCTGTGTCCTGAAAACAACATTCAGTTATAAAGGTCTTCAAAATTGTTAATTGAAAACTTTAGTAAACAGATGTATTTTCAATTTGTCTTTTTCTAATTATATCTGCTTATTTGTTTTGCTGTGTGATTTGGCCTAGGCAACGTGAAGCACGTTTATCTCTAAACATATTTTGTAGAGTTTTTTTTACAGATCTTATGTGCAAATTCATCACATCTTATATTTATATGAATCAATGTATAAACATATTTTCTCTTACCAGATGTAAAATGCTTTCTGTGAGGACTTTAGCTTCTGATAGCCGGATTCTGAAGATTTACTTTTTTGCTTAGCTTACTGGGAGATGGCTAAATGATGATGAATCCTTCAGGAGCCTGGCAGTCGTTATATCATGAAACTGTCATGGACGACTTCAAAGGGTAAAGAAAAGTTTCTTTGTCAACCTATTTTGGTCTAGAATTCTTAAATGAAAAAGAGCAGGCTAAGGGTTTTTTTGTGTTCGAATTAGCTCCAAAACTTACTCTTTTTTTTTTTCTTTTAAGATTGTTCATGAGTTATGATTACAATTTAGAAGAAAAAAAAATCTAGAATTATTTGGATTAGCTCTTCAGCTTTAACAATTGTCTTTGAAGAGTGCCTTTATTCTCAGACTATAGAAGAGTTGGGAGGTACTTGAAATAGCTTTAAGTGAGCTAAGTTGGGTCCTGGAGACCATCTTACTGCAGAATATGTGCAGTGAGTCTGCTCTTGTAGTGCAGAGTTGTTCTGAGCTCCCAGCTGCTGATGCTGCAGCCTGGCAGGTACCCAAGTAGTTTGTTTAAAGCAGTTTTAGTTTAGGTATTTCAAAACTAAACTGCAGAGAACTTTAGCAATACTTTCAGGTACTTTTCTGTAGTTCTCTATTGCAAGGACCAGCTTTCAGTTCAAGCTTGATTTCATTTTCATGAGTCAGTGTAGGATATTTTTTTTATTTCCTTCAATAAATTCCTGAAAGTCATAGAAAAACCAACTGATAATTTTTTTGATGCTTTAGAGTTAGTTTTGGCTATTCTTTTTTTCAGACTTCTTTTTTCTTTAACAAAACAAATGGGAAACCCCATTTCATAGCCTCCAGGTAAGTAACTGTCTTAAAATACAACACTATTAATGTTTTGGTATTAGTATCTTGTTTAAAATGATATTAAAGAGAGTAACTTTTTTCTCCTCACTATATTCATTCTGTTTTCTCAGCTCTGTCTTGAAACACCACAAGCAGTTAATGCACCTTCTAAAGGATTCCTGACCTTTTGCAGCTCCGTAACTCATATCTAGATGTCACCGGTGTTTCCCATGTTAACAGTTCTGAGCATGTTTTACTACATGTGCCTTCGGCGCCGAGCTAGGACAGCTACGAGGGGAGAAATGAACAGCCGGAGAGCGCTTGAATCAAATACCAGAGCCTTACCTATCAATGTGGAAATTGTTCAGTATGCCAAAGAAGTGCTGGATTTCAGCTCGCATTATGGAAGCGAAAACAGCATGTCCTACACCATGTGGAATTTAGCAGGCATTCCGAACGTGTACCCCAGCTCCGGGGACTTCACTCAGACTGCCGTGTTTCGAACTTATGGCACCTGGTGGGACCACTGCCCCAGTGCTCGCTTGCCCTTCAAGAGGACGCCGTCCACCTTCTGCAGCCAGGACTATGTGGAACTGGCTTTTGAGGAACCCGTCTATCCCACAGCAGTGCATATTCTGGAAACCTATCACCCTGGAGCTGTAGTTAGGATTTTGGCATGCTCTGCCAATCCGTACTCACAAAATCCACCGGCTGAAGTAAGGTAATTTTTTTCTTCTATAATTTCTTCTAATATATTAAATAGCTCAATCCTGCTTAGCACGCATTACTTTTTCATATTTCTGTATTTTGTAATCTGACCCACTAACATTTTCTTTTTCCGACTGCGCTCAAAACGGTGATGGCCTATGTTTTAACAGCATTATTATATGAATTAATGTAGACCCTAATATCAGGTTTCATTTTTGTGATGATAGGTCTTGTGTTGAAATTTTGATGAGCAGTAATTATTTTTGCACAAAAATCAACCGTGAAATTACAGCTCTACTAAATTATTCTCTAATAAGCAAAGCAAATTGTGTAGAGGAGCCTCAGGTTTTGTGGCTGCTGTGTTGTAAAGCTTTAAGTAGCCTTAGCCTCTTCTCTCTGTATGCTTTACGAGGCTGTGTATATAGTAGAATCAGGTGCTGTAGCTCTTTGTAGGGAAACTGGGCCAAAACCAGAAGTACAGCACAATCAGCCAAAAAGTGAAACCTTTTGTCTGATTCAAAGTGTACAAACAGCACATGATTTTACATTTCTTTTCTAGAAAAAGATGCAGATTCAGTTCTGTCCTATTCTGTATCCTAAGAACACCTGATGCAACTTGTGGGAGGACAACAAAAAGAAAAGAATCTGGTGAATGGAAAGAATTTTTTTTTAAAAAAAAGTGTATGAGTTGTAAAGCTTTTGGTGGGGAAATATAAAACTAGAAATGAAAAGAGAAAGAAAACACGTAGAAGTACAGATTGCGGTGGAAAATTTGGAAAAAGCTCTATCGTGATCAGCATATATCAAAGAGAAGAAATTATATTAAACCCGCAAAGGAGGGCTGTCAGAAGAAATAGTGACAAAAGTATTTTAGATGCATCCTAAAGAAAGTAGTAGGCCAGCAAAAACTGTAACCTTTAAAGTCCATGCTTTGGAGGAAGGGCAGTACAAGCAGATGTTGGCTGAGGTGCTGAATTTTTTTTCTTCCAGATCTGCCTTTTTTCAGGTACTGCTGAAAAATACATTTCTAGGAATAACTTTAATTTTGTTTATTTGATTCTGTGACATGAATTGTAGTAGAGATTGTTTTGGTCATTCTACTTATAATGCTGCAGTACAGAACTTAATAGTAAGATAGTGAGTGCACTGCTGAGCCGTTTGAGGATGTAGTTCTGAGTAACAAGATAATGCTGTTACATTAAAGTGCTTTAAAGGGTTTAGTTCTTGGCTCATACAAAAAAAAGAGTAACGATGAAACATAGCAAAATTTTAACCAAAGTGTTTTAGTAAGGTGTACTTTAAAAATACTCAGAAACATAAAAACATAAAAAGAAAATATTGATTCACCATTACAGCATATACAGTATCAATACAACTTTTTTTTTTATCGTTTCTCTTTCAGTGTGATTAAAGTGAGAGCCCAGATTTTCTCTTTAGAAAACGGACTGAAGCTTCCTTAGGATCCTGCTTTATTCTTTGTAGGCAGAGGTCTGTTCTCCCCATGTAGAGGGAGCAGCATTTTTGGTGAGAGAAAGGTTGGTCATCTTGGCAGCCCTCAGAACCAGGGGCCTCTGTGTCTGCTGCTTGCTGATTGTGGTGAAAGCTCTAGAGTTGTTAGTGTTTGAGCTTCTCTGTCCCTTGCTTTCAATTCCAGAAGTCCTCTGAGATGGCAACTAAGAATTACTTTTCTGGGAAGATGGAAATAGTACTGCTAACCTCAGGGGAATCTGTGTTTAATTAGGATTTTGAAATGAAACAGCTGTATCTTTTTCTTCTGTTAAAAAAGGCCATGTTCCAGTTACTCCAAGGAAGGACACGTCTAGCCTTGTTTTCCTCTTTTGACTATTTTGACTCTTAAATTGGTGGACTACCTAAATGCCTGAAAGTGCTGCTTTGATTTTTCTTCTAGCTCTTGATTTATTCTTTCTCACCTGCACTGTATAAAGGACAGGTCTTCACAAGGTTTTTATTTTTTCCTCACTCACCTTTTAAACAGTTCTTCCTTTTTATACAAAAAGAAGGCCAAATTGATCTTTCCTACTTATTTTAGGAATATCAATGTCTTGCGAGAAGCCTGTGGACTCTGCTTAAATCTGTTGCGAGGGGAAGAAGTCTTTAGAGACTTGTTTAAATGTCATGCTTAGCAGATTGTAGTAGTCCAGCTGCATAATTTCTTTCTGTTTTCTCAGTATTTAAAACTTCAGCTTATCCTTGGCTTTGCTCTCTGAAAAAGTTTCAGATCCGGAGGAGGCCCTGTAAGGGCTCTGTGTGCCAGAGTCCTTGTTGAAGAGGACTTCATGTAGAAAAGCAAAGTTCTCGCATGCATGATTGTCCCCATGTGTGTTGGATCCCCCTATTAACGCAGTTTTGCACAGCACCTTCTCAGAACAGCTTTGTTCAGGGGCCTTTTAGAGATGGGACCTTCCCTTTTTAGAGTAAGGTGGGAGGAAAACCATTGATTTATTTTTCAGATCATGTTGTAATTGTGCATAACTAATCCTAATGCTTAAAATGTGAGAGGGAATTTTAAGTCTCCTTGTTCTGGCTTAACCACAACTTCAGCAGCTTGAGGGTTCTCCATCCTATCATATTTTCTGCGCTTCTGAACGCAGAAGATGCTCATCACTGTCCTCTGCGTAAATCAATGTTTGAAAACCTTTGATGGCAGAGGAGCTTCTCTCTAGTTTTGGAGATATTCTTCACTCTTGTTTAGTGCCCCTCAGGTCTTGTTTGGAGATAAATATATTGGTTTTAGTAGTTTTTTAAAGAATATTAATGTATTTAGAATACATGTTTTAATATATAATGGTGGCCAGTGATAGGACAGGGGGTAATGGGTACAAGTTGAAACACAGGCAGTTCCATGTCCATGTGAGGAAGAACTTCTCTACTGTGAGGGTGACAGAGCCCTGGAACAGGCTGCCCAGAGAGGTTGTGGAGTCTCCTTCTCGGGAGATCTTCCAGACCCACCTGGATGCCACCCTGTGCCACATGCTCTAGGGGTCCCTGCCGGAGCAGGGGGGTTGGACTAGGTGATCTCTAGGTGTCTCTTCCAACCTCAGCCTTTCTGTATGTGTTATTATGCATGTTTTTCTTGAGAGATTTATCTGAGTTTTACATACTCAGGACCTGGTGACAAAGATGGCTCGAGGTCTTCAGCTAGTGCAGAAGAGAGTCCTGCACAGGTGTAAGGGGGGCTGGTGCTGGCAGAGGCATGAGCTAAACCCGTCCGGCTGGTCTGGAGAGTCCTTTACTGTTTCTGGGACTGTGCTAGACTGCTGGATAAGATGGATAAGATGCAACTAGGTCCTGTAGATGAATGTGTTCTTTCTCATATTTTTTTTTCACCTTCTTTCCCCCTATGCCACTGAAGGTTTCTTCTCAAACTGTCATCTTCTATACCACCCATTTGGAAACATTTTAATTTTAACACTCTCTGCTAGTGGCTGTCAGATAGGAAGAGTATGTTGTGTGTAAACGGAAAACTTGAAGTCAAAAATAATTATCTCTGGAATTTTCCAACCTTTTCATTTCACTTTTTGATTTAAATATAAAGGTGAATCCTGGTTTTCTTCCTTCTATAACTTAATTGACATTTTTTCTTATCGTGTATTTGTGCCATCGTGTATTTGTTGGGCTCAAAATGTTTCCTAAATGCTGTAGCATGTATGGTAGTCCTTGGGCTGATGTTGTTCTCACAGTGCATTTTCTTGCTGTTATGGAATTATTACTGCTTTAGTAGATTAGAGGTTGCTCTATGTTTTTTATTGTTTGTTTTCTCCTTACTATTTTCTGCAGATAGGGCATAACAAGCACTAAGTTGTTTCCAGCAGGTCAGGTATCATGGTCCTATGACTGGCTGGGAGCTGTTCCAAAGCTCTCGGGGCAGCTTTCTACCTCCTATGTTCCTAATGTTTATTTTTGTTTAATTTCTATTTAATATTTTGATGTCATTTAAAGGTTTGCTATATGCTTTGCATATAAGTTTCTTTTTGCATCAAGTCTCTTGAGCAGAACTCCAACTTTGGTTTCGAATGTGTAAGATGAATAGGTTGGCTTAATATTTCTAGCTCTGCTGTAGGGCTGTTTTTGCTACAGCAAAGACTTTCAGAAACTCCTCAGAAGCTGTTGTAACCAGCAAAGCTGACAAAGGATGACAAAGCAGAAGGCTTCCTCGCTTTGTGCTAGGAAGCTTGTATTTAGGCAGTAGACTCTTTCTTAAAATCTAATTTGTGTGGAAATGTCATGAATTTCTTCCCTGGCAGACAGATATGTGTTGAAAAAGTTTTATAGATGATCTCCCCTTCTGAGGAAGCTAGGAAAGTAGTATACTGACTATAAAATATCAGAAACCTCTTGCTTGTAGACCCAAGGGTATCCCAAGGATTTTGGTGTTTCTTTACCCCTCCTAAGCTGCTGCTCTCCTTTCTCCCTTCCTCTTTCCCGCCTGTGTCAAGTGAATCCTGGGTGAAGGCACCCAAAATCCTATCAGCACATGAAAGTGTGGCAAGGCACCCTCAGGGCTGTGTTAGCAAAGTGTAACATGCAACTTGGCTCTGTCCATAGGCGTCCTTAGGCATAATTTGTTTTGACATCTCCAGGGAAATGCAGTGCCCTCTTACTCAGATGACTGTCATACAAGGAGTAGTTTTTTGGGATAGTGTCGTTTTTGAGAAACCTACAAAAAGCGCAGTTGGATAAAGCAATTATTTCAAATATGATTTTCTATGTTAAATGCCCTTAGAGCATTCTCAGAGTCCTGTCTGCTCTCTCTGGTATTTCAGAATTCAAATCTCAAGGCAGAAATGAAAGTCTGTGGCTTGTTCCCCCAGAGTAGACTGTTGTGGTAGTGAGCCGTACTCAGCTGTGTTCCTGCCCTTGACCTCCATGGTTCTGAAATTCCTCCCTTCATCAGACTTCCTGCCATTTGTATTGACAGGCTCACAGGTACAGCCCCAGCTGCACATTCCAGCTTGCAGGGAAACTCATGGCTGAAGTATCTCTGGCTTGTTAATAGGCAGGAAGCATTTTCTTATAGGTAGCCTAAAGCTTGTTTTGTTGTTCTACCTGCTTCTTTCCCTTCTGTCTGTTAATTCAATTGCAAATTTCTTGGGATTGGGCTTTTATTTATTTATTTATGGTCTTGAGTAGCACCTACTCCATTATTCACTCTAACCTCATCTCAATTTTATAATGCAGTAAGTCTTTTCAATAGATAGCAGGCAGAGTTTAATCTTGTCTCACAGGAGAGAAATCTGATTACTTTTCCTGGGAGTCACATCTCAGAAGAATCTTATATATAATATTTTTATATATATTCCTCATATATATATATATAGGTGTATATATATACATATATATCTACCTCAGAAGTAATGAGGTCTGTTCAGGCATCATCTTAGCCATTGCCTTTGAACATCAAAGCTTCCCAATAATGTTAGGTCAACAAAAAATAGGCAGTAAATAGATATTCTGATTTGACACAAACCTTGCAAACGTGCCTCAACCAAAAAATCACTATACTTTAGTTCCTGTGTGCAAGGTGATTGAAGGAAAATGGAAGGGATTTTTTGTTTGGGTTTATTTTGTTTTTGTGTAGGTATATGGAGTTTTTAGTATCAGAAATTTGAGTATAATGAGTTCCCAACTATTTTAATAAGGGAGGTAATGAGAAATGCAGTGTGAAAACTGAGGCCATTAAGGCTGACTGAAAAGTTAAATCCTCACTTTCTTCAGTCACTGTGGAACAGAATACAAGTAGTACTGCCTCTCCTTCAGACCTTGCATGGCTAGGTAACACTGAAGCTTGCCAGCATATGGCTAGGGAAAGTTTCTCATCAAACCATTTGCATCTCGACAGCTTGGAGATGTTATTGTGAGTTTGCAAGACTTGGACAAACAACTTCCTACTTTCAATTATTTGATTCTTAAGGCATTTCTTAAGAAAGCTGATTTTAGTACCTATTCTCAAACCAGAACTGATGGATAAAAGACCTTTTTTCAGAAGAGTTTTGAAATAGGTGGCTGTGAAGAAAAATGCTTCAGAACAAAAGAAAATGCAGTTCTTAGAGGGATCTCTTGGAATTTTGGCTTCTTTTATCTATTTCCAACTGCATAGTCTTCACTGAATTCAAATTGCCTGTAGTCCATTAAAGTGTCAAAGCATTGATGCTGCCCGAAGAGACCAGTTGCATCAGTGAGTGCTTTAGGAGGATGTCTTTGCTAGGGTAGAATAGACCAGCTCAGACTTGAAGAACAATTATTCTGGCCTGATTTTGTGTGCAGTGTCACCAAGAGAGAGAGGAACATCCAAAGCAGCATGGTAGACTTGTTTTCTTCCTCTCTCTACTTATACCAACATCTAACTCCTTTAGTCAGATTCATTGGCTGTTGATGAAATCAAAACAGTGTGGTGAAAAGAGTGGAGAATAAGCAATAGTCTTTTTCTTTGTCAGCAGTTAGTGTGGAATGTGGAGCTTCATAAGGCTGTAAAAAGTCCTGCTACATGACTGCCCTGTTCTCTGGTTTAATAAAAAGACTGGGAATTGGAGGCACTGCTTTCAAAAAAGGTGATTGCTTTGCAGTTCGATGAACCTAGACCTCCTGATGCGTTTTTTTCCAGAGTTGTATAGCTGACAGATAATCTCCTCTGTAGGGCACCAAAGGGGAGAAATTAGAAACTGAGACACCTTTGGTTAAAAGTTGGTGGCCCAATATATGCTAAATGAGTGGGAAAAGTAGCCTTGAGTTTCCCTTGGGGTAGTTTGAGTGGACATAAGAAAGTGTCTAAGCAAAATGTCAGATGGTGGTCTGGATGTGTTCAAGAAAAAGGTTGTTTACTATTCTAACATTAAGTATTTGCTGAGGGAATTAACCTATGCAAGAGAGTTTGATGGTGGGAACTATATCTGTTTCTTTCCACCATGAACTGATATCCTTTTACTAAATGGATGAAGGGTTTTCCCTCTTACTGGTAAATCTCTCTTGTAAAAGCTGTTAATCTTAGGGCAGAGTTGTCATGTTTCTCACAATTGTACTTGCTAATATGCTATATGTTCCCCAGTCTTGCATATTACCTTTTAGTTCATGGCATTTCCTTTGACAGAAAACTTCTGGACCTCATTCTACTCTAAGGTATCTGTGGAGAGTGGCGTGATGCAGGATAGGAAAATTCATCTGTGCATTCCTGAGAATATCCCTTGTGAAGTGGAGGTTTTGACATATACAGATTATTTTTCTTTTCCTATTCGTTTGGTAATATAAATACCAGATTTCTAAGCCTTATTTGTACTAGGTGTATTCTGTTCTAATGGAAGCCCTGCATTTTACTTTCTGCAACGATGGACAAATTAAAGTGATTTGTTTCTGGAGAATGAACTGTTGGTTTTTTTATATATATGCACTCTGTAGTACACATCTGTATTAAATAGTATTTGTGGGTTCATTGTAATGGTATCTGTTACTAAGAGCAGAGGAGTTGAGGTAGTCTTAGACCTATGTGGCCTTATTTAAGACAGTAGGCTGAAAGAAATCTTTAAAGCTGAAGACAGATTTCAGATGGGGAAAAAATCTAGGTTTTGTAAAGAGGATGCAGAGATTGCTGCAAGTGTACTGGTGAAGAAGGGAGCAGTCATGGCTGCAGGAGGTTTCTTCTTTTATTTTTTTTAAATTTTTTTTAACTAGATTTAAGTGTGAAGGAGAGGGGAGAAAAAAACGAATGTCAGTGACTGAAGGACCTCTCAAATCCATCTTTTGGTTGCAAACCCAAACCCCCATAAAGAGCGTGTTTTTGTTTTCAGGCCTTTTGACAAGCTTGAGAACACTCAAGACGTACCGAGTATCTGGCGTCACTCTCCCCATTACTCAGTTGGCAGCAGGTCTGGCTGAGGTCTGTGTGCACAAGTAAGGGTGTATATGTGGGAGCTCTGTGCATGTCCCAAGCCTCCTGCCACCGCAGCAGACGGCATAAAGCTTTCAGTGGAGCTTTTTTTCCCAAAAACTATCCTTTTAAAAGTGACTTGAAGATTCTATTTTCTTTTTTCTTCTTTTTCCATAACCTTTTACTAATAAGATAATTTGACAGTGAATAACTTTATAACTTTTTTTTAAAAGTATATTATTGCTTACCTGGGCAGATAGGCAAAGTGGATTTTTAGGGGTTTTTTTAAAGTATTTTGTTAATGTTGCAATTTGAACAGCTTTTATGTGACTGAGAGCTATGACTCATGTATTGATTTTATTATTACTATTATTATTAATTTTTGTGTATGTGTGTGTGAAAACTGTGTGGAGATTAGGAGGTCAGCAGACTATATATTTGCATTAGCTGACAAGACTGCCCTGGGCTTACTTACACTAATACATTATTGTTATGAATGTATCTATAGTTAAATTATTTAAAGCTTACTTTAACTGTGAATTATTAAAATAATTTGTATGTATATAATGGTAGTCTAACCCAGGTGCCTGATGAGTAAACGGCTTGCTTTGCTATTTAGCAATGCAGAGAAAATATACGCTAAGATTATGGGGGAGCATGACCTGTTAAGTTCTTCCTTAGGGTATTTACCAAACCTAGGGGAAAATTTTCTTTTTTTTTTTTGTCTTAATGGTGTTTCTCATTTGCTAAATATTTCTGATATAACAGTGCTCTTTCTACGTTCCTAAATTGCATTGGTAACTTTAATCTTAATCTCTATGTGGCCTGTACAATTTTTTTCCACAGGTGGGAAATTCTTTGGTCTGAGGCACCTGCAAAGGTGAATGGTCCCCAGGCTCGGCAGTTCACACCTTGTATCAAACAGATAAACTTTCCCACAAACTTAATTCGCCTGGAAGTCAACAGTTCTCTTCTGGACTATTACACTGAATTAGATGCAGTAGTACTTCATGGTGTAAAAGAGAGACCTATGCTTTCCCTTAAGACTTCAATGATTGATATGAATGATATTGATGAGGATGAGGATGACGAGAAGTATGGCTGTGGAATGGACGCTCTTAATAAGCAATTCAGCGTTGTTACCCTCAGGGAGTGGCCAACTAATGGATATTTTGATAAACTGCCTTATGAGGTAAGAAGGAAATATTTATACTGAACATAGTTCTCTTATTAAGCATTAAGAGTGCAAGGATGTCGTACAGGCTACTGTGGATCAACGCTTTTTTCACCCGATTGTGAAATTCCCTTCACACTTTTGTGGGTCTTCTGCATTGATGGTAGAGTTATGTCTGAGTTGTTATAACATGTTAATTTTTCTTCTTCCATGGATGGATATTAATAGGTCATTTGGTTATTGATAATTATTGCGTTCTTATTTCTCAGTAATCCATCCATTAACACTTTTTTATTTTGCCTTTTCATGCTAGTTGCTCTATCCTCTAATTTCTAACTCTTGAACTTAAAATTTTCTGGCAGTTTTACTGTAATGTACATTTATATTCCTCATACATGACTAAGAAGAAAGGTATGCAAAAGAAATGAGTAAAGATGGATCAAAGTCTGGAAGTGGTAATAGGCAAAATGTTTCTTTTTCTGTTACGTCTGTTGCAAAGCCCGAGAACTTTTGTTCTTGAAACCACTATGTAATTTTCATGCTGTTATGAAATTAACTCCTATCCAACTAAATCCACTGAATTCTAATTCTATCCACTGAACGCCACTGCAAGGAAAAAAAGGACACTAGTTCTGCTCTCTGGGCTGTTTTAGAGCACTTGTTTTATTCCATGATTGTTACATAGCAGCAAATAGTTGTGAACTATTGTTCTGTAGAGGAGTCACAATTTTCTTTCAAGGTAAATGTTCATAAGTAGATATTTTTGCTGTAGTTTCCAGTATGAAGATATGGATTCAGCGTGGTTGCTGAGTGTGTGTGTAGAACTGGAAGTCTCTGAATGTCCCAGTTCTGCACTGGGCAGTATAGGGCACTGCCGTGCTCTAGTTACCTGTGAAAGGACTTTGTTGCACTTACAGAAGAGAAAGAAAGGTGAGGAATATAAATGCTTTAGAGAAAAGTAGTTTTGTCATCTTTTTCAGGTCTCTGAAGATCATCTTTTCACATTAGGACCCTCAAACTGTTACTGTCAATGTGTTCTAATGTTAGATCCTTATTGACTATATGTTGACTCTTATCCCTATGGAGTTGGCTTCTATTGTTCCTGCAGTAGAATAACTGAGGATACTAACTTCATCCAGAATTAACTCTAGTCCCCCTCTCCCCAGAGTTGGTATAGAAGTTGTATATGTTATTGTTTGTGTGTATATACCCAAACTCGACTGAAAAAGTAGCATATGTAAGGACACAGCTGTCCACAAAATCTTAACATGTTTAATTGTTTGAAAATTCTACTTCCTGACTTTTTGTCTGCATATTCCTTGTCCTTTAAGTTTTAAGCTCTGTTTTTTACATACTTGTGTGTGTGTATTTATATGTTTTAAAAACTCTAGAATGTATGTTATTTCCAATGGAAATGGGGGAAAGCACTTCTGGTGGGGTTTTTTTTGTTTGTTGTACCCTAAAAAGGTAATTGCTGTTAATATTATACTGTTTTTCTCTTTAAAATTCCTCTATAGTATTCTTTTTTCAGTAACTTTTTTGGCTGATTTATAAGAGAATGTGATGCAATAACATTGGTTGCTGTAATTCTTTCTAAATGCAGAGTAAAAGCAGTTGTTTGCAAGCAGCTCTGTGTCTTGATTAGCTTTTGAAGCAGCTACTCATTTCTGCAACATTCATGGAATCATTAAGGTTGGAAGGGACCTCTAGTGATCATCTAGTCCAACCCTCTGCTCCAGCAGGGACACCTAGAGCACGGGGCACAGGGTGGCATCCAGGTGGGTTTGGAAGATCTCCAGAGAAGGAGACTCCACCACCTCTCTGGGCAGCCTGTTTCAATGCTCTGTCACCCTCACTTTTAAGAATTTTTTTTCTTAAGTTTCTGTGGAACTTTTGATGCCTCTCCTCTAGTCCTATCACTGGCCACCCCTGGAAAGAGGCTGACACCGTCCCTCTCTCTGGGAATCACAGTGAGCACTGTGTAGCACAGTGTGTTGCGTACTCATTATGGTACCAAATTGTACTTTATGCCGGGATACCTGCTTTTTATGTGTATGTGTATGTGACAGACACCAGACTCCAGGCTAGCAGTGATTAATGGTTATTAGCCCGTAGATTTGGAACCTAGTATCTTTGCTTAATGAAAAGCAAGACAAAAGTGCTTATATCTTAATATCATTAGTGACATTATATTTTTTCCTTCTAGGTATTACAGAGTAGTGTAATTTTAGTAAAAATAAAGGAGGATTGTCTCGTCTGATTAAGGTTCATTTGGTAGGAGATCTCATCTCAGGTGGAGAAGAGCTGCAGCATTCCGTAGATTGTGGAACCTCTTTGGAAGTCATCAGTGTAAAAGGACACTGGTGAGGCATTTAGTTTCGTTCACTGTTATCCTTGCTGCTCAGAGATCAAAGCAGCTTTTCTCCCATTTAATAAAATTTATATTGCTTTGTTTTATCAGACCTATTATGCCACATTAATTGTAGATATAAATTCAGCTAACTGCAGCCTTCACTGCTGGGCTGCTTGCTCTAGAAATCTTAATAAATCAGCTTTGAAAAAAAGACTGAGAGAGGAAGACATTAAAAAGATAGTTATTTGCATGGGTTATGGCAAGTGGAGTAGCTGAAAGATAGCAAAATAGCTTGAAGCTGCCTTTCAGATCATTGAAAAATTCTTTCAGCTGAACTAATGGTCTTAGCAAACAAGTACCTGTTGGATATCTATTATTAGAATAGGAAACAGCTGTGGTAAGCAACTTACGCTAAAGTGTGTGTCTGAGCAAAGCAAAAATCAAGATTTTAACTTGATTGGATCCATATTAGCTCTGTTAGTTGCCTCTTCCTTGGATATCAAGAAGCCAACAGCCTAAATGTCAGTTGGGAACAACCTTTGATTAATACTGTGGTGCTAAATGCCCTGTGCACATGCAGTTTGTTACCGTTGCACTTGGATGTCTACTCTGATCCTCAGCGTGGAGCTGAGGTAGGAGTTCCAGGCCCTTGTGCAGAAGGAACCTGTGCCCATTCCTCTGGGAGGAAAGAGAAGAGCGAGGAGAAGAGAGGGAAGATTCAAGTCAAGCTTGAGAGAAGCTTGAGTATATACATGCATGTATTTTGACTTTGGATTTGAAGTCATTTTTCTTGTAAGGAAAAATCTTGTACATGTGTATAATGTCTCGTATTTGAGTCCTAAATCAGGAGCTGAGTAGTAAGTAACAATTTCCATTTTGCAGGAAACTGAACTGTTTTCTTGTTTGTTCTCTTCTAAAACTGATAAGAGAGGGGGATTGACTTTCTATGAAGTGCTACTTTGGAAGTACAGTTTGCGTTGGATCTCTTGAAAAGCTTCATTTTGATTTAATGTTGCAGGTCTCAGTCTTAGTTTTGACAGTTTTCTTGTGTGAATCCATACAAGAAATTAGAATGGATCACTACGATATTTTGAAAGAGCCACAGGACGTTTTTCTTTTAATTTATACCAATTCATTTTGAGGAGTTACTGTTTCCACTCTGCTAGAAAGTGCTTAGCCAATTTTAATTACATCACTTGAGTGCATGTGTTTATGGCTGCTAATGGGAGTCTCGGTCAAGACAACATTAATTTTTGGATTGCATTATTCGAGTGCATTTTCTTTCTGTCTCTAAACTGACAGAGGTTCTGTGTTGAGAATTTTTTTATTTCCTGTGTGTTTTTTCAGTATTTGTTTCAGTTAATTTTCCTTTAAAAAGGAAATCAGAACATGATAGGAGAAGGGAGTATTTCATCCTTTCTGCATGTGAAATAAGCCATCACAGAAACAATGCCGCCACTGAGAGGAGCTGGTAATTATTCTAAATCTGAGATAAATCAATTTGATAAGAAAACTTTGCATTTCAGATTTGACTCTGGCCTAGAACAAAGTTGTGCTGAAAGTGTTGCAGCAAGAAAGAGATTACTTCATAAAAGATCTATAAATGTTAAGCTTTTTATCTAGTTGCATAATCCAGCTTGGAAGAGGGCGTAAAGTAGAACACAACACCGTGATTTGGGGGAATCTGGACCATGGGATAGTTTTCATGTCCTTGTCAAGGGTGCCAGCAGCTAAAACCCAATTCAAAGAAGAAAGAGGTTGCCAGTTTGGTCTTCCCATCAACAAGTGTTGCAGATGCTGTGAAGGAAAATATGTAAACATAGTGTTTACATGTATGTTGCTGTTTAAATTAGCATGGTGAAGGAACTTCTAATTTGAAAGCTTCCCATCACTTTCATATGTTGGTTGGCTTTTCCTTTCTTGTTTGATATGCTGTCAAACTGAGAAGGCAGTGCAATCCTATTTAATAGTTGATCAATGTTTTGAGAAGTTACTTTTAAGCAAAAGAATTTACTTTTCTTTGAAGTCAGAACATCTTTTCTTCCTATTTTTCAGTTTTCCCTTAACATTTCAAGTGCTATATGATCATCTTTGACTTTTTCTTTTTCTTGTATTTTAATATAGCTCATCCAGTTGATTTTGAGTCACCTGACAGTACCAGACCTGTGTAGACTAGCACAAACTTGTAAGCTCCTCTATCAACATTGCTGTGACCCTCTGCAGTACATTCATCTCAGTTTACAACCCTACTGGGCAAGGATTAATGATGCATCTCTGGAATACCTGCAGTCCCGCTGCACTCTCATCCAGTGGCTGAATTTGTCTTGGACTGGAAACAGAGGAGCCATCTCTGTTTCTGGATTTAGCAGGTCAGTGCTAAATGTGCAGAGTGACTGCTTAGTAGTTTGTTGCTAAAATCTAGTAAGTGTCTGAAATCTAGTAAGATGTAAATAAAAGAAAAACCCATATTTCTTTGATTTGCCGTAAAGCATGTGATCTTTATAATGTAGGGGGAAGAAAAAAAAACAACTAAAACAGAGATACTAGATACAGCAGCAGTCTGTTTTAATGCATAGAATTGCCAAATTGCCTGTGGCTGAAAGGCTTCTTCCAGGGGAAGCGACATTTTGCTTTCTTCAGAGACTTCGAAAGACTCCAGCTGGAACTGAGCTATTGAAAATCCATCTTGCAAAGAAAACATTGGAGAATTGTCCTATGTATAGATGACTTGCCAGTAGGACTGTATTAGAATGGCTACAGTAATAAACTGAATATAGTGCATGCTTACAAGGTACAGGCCCTAAGTAGTCACTGGGGTGCAATGTAAATGCAAATATTTTCATAAAAAGGTTTTAAAATGGGAGCCCTGTTGGGAAACAAGGGGTTGCATGTGCATTTTCACACTGAGATGAAAATACGATTATGCTGTAGGTCATTAAAACTGCAAATTCATAGGAATTCTTCTCTGTACGACAGCCATGTTCTCTGCTTGCGTAACGTGTCACTTCTTGCTGCTTTCTTTTCTCATTTGCATTAGTCAAACAGCATCTCTCAATGCATTTCATTTAAAGATTGGTGCTTCAACTAGGAAGTAACCAGCAGTGGCAAGTGAGAGCTAAACTTGACAGATAAGAAAGAAATGCATAATCTAATGTATCTCAAAAAGGAGTTAGCTTAAACTTCCTTCATTTCCTGAATGAAAAGGTTAAAAAGTTTAAAAGTACACTGGGGAAGTGCCCTGGGGAAGTGAGCTAACTTGGGGGAATAATCTTTTAGGATGAGAATGCCTTTTTTCCCCCCCCCTTTTTTATGACCTTTCAGTATCACCTAAGAGCCCTCTGATCTTTCATATGGTGGTGGTTTTTTGGTGGTGGTTTTTGTTTTTTGGGTGGTGTGTTGTTTTTTTTGTTTGTTTGTTTTTGGTGGTTTTTTGTTTTTTGTTTTTTTTTTTTTTTTTTTGGCAAAAGGAGATAGAATGTAGTAGAACAGAATACAAAAGTTTCTCTGAAATTTGAATTTTTAGGTAAAGTATGCTGAAAATGAATTTTAAATTCCAGCTTGCATATTTAACTCTGAAATCATTTAAGTTTTTGCTTTCTGTTGCTTAGCTATTAAATACTTTTGAAAACTTTAAATTTGCAGATATTCATTTGAATTTTCTCACTTTCATGTTTTCTGAACATGCAGTACTGCCAAAAACCTTGTATTTAAATGAATGTCAAAGTTCAAAGAACTTTGCAGTTCTTTCATTTCTGACTTTTACAGTTAATTTAAAACATCCCTATTCTTGATTATTGTTTTTTTGACTTCATTACTGCATTGATACCAGTTATTTGTGATCAGTACTTCTAAAATAATAAATATTCATAGCTTGATTATTAATCTCTGAATAAACACGGTCAACTTAGATTTATTCCGAATTCTCAGTTTTGAATCTAAACCTGGCCCCTGTAAGGGGGCCTGTCTGTCTTTTGAAAGTTTTCCTTCACCTTATATGGAAGTGATATTGAAAATTTGTTCTGTAGAAGTGTCTTTTTTTTATGTTTATAAAACCAGCAAAAAAAAAGTTAAATTTCCAAGCACAATTTTTTTTCTTTAGACTTTCTTCTTCAGAATGTTTGGCAAGTGTACTGGCCTCCAGAAGTGAAAATGTATTTCTCATTTGCTCTTTAAAGAGCTGTTAGTGCAGGAAATAGATGAGACTAACTCTTTCCTTTCATATACATTTATGTAACTTTCTCCAGGGAAATGACTTCCAGGTAAGAGATACTGTTCCACAGGAAGAGAAATCTGACCATGTTTTACTTTTAATGTTGCCAACTCTCATCAAGATGCTACTATTAAATGGATATTAGAATGCCTTGGACATGGAGTCCTGAGGTCCCAAGGGTGCTTTAGGACTTGCAGATCTTTTGATCTGGACTGTTTTGAATCTTAACAATCAAAAGAGTTTCCGAAGGATGGAGGTACTTTACCTTTCCTAGGAATTGTTTCACTCTTAAATTTTGTCATTTACTTCTCAGAATAGGGATATTGCTGAGGAGGTTGTCAGTTAGCTAGGCAGACTGCACTGCTGGTATTATCAGTGATCTTTTGAGACTAATTTATTAATAGAAGGTTGTCAGATTTTAAGAATGTGTGTGACCATTGCAACACAACACAGTATTTGGATAAGGCTACCTGGATCCGTATGTAACAGTAATGTGGACATGCTGCTACATTTACTACTAGAAAATCTTTTTTTATTGCCTATTGCTTGAGTCTTTCTGAATCCATGTATTGGTTTCTCTTTCCCTTTTGCCTTCTTCCTAGTCTCACTAATAACTACGTGTTCCAGTCATGGTTGAAATTCAGAGGAAACATTTAAAGCAATGAGGCATTCCTATAGAGCACCAATCAGTGCTTTTTATATTGTATTTAGATGATGAAAAAGCCTTCTTGCAGCTTGAACCTGAGTTGACACCAGTCTAGTATACATATTCTGATACTTCTGGTTCATCATCTATATTACTAGGTTGCTGCATGGAGAACCATGAGGGACTGATCAAACCAGGTGTAGGAAAGTGCCAAGAATCCTGCATAGGAGTTGTGAGACTTCAGTGAGCTTCTCAGTTTGAGAGGAGAGGGAGGGAAAAAAGGGTCATTTGTAAATGGACATTGAATTCACTCTGGACTCTGAATTAACTTCAGAAACACTGGAAATTACCTCAGTATAAAACCAGTAAAATTCTAAAACCAAAATACCTTATCCTTGCAAAAAAGTGTATTTGAGTTCTGCAAAGCCTGTTTTTGTTCCTACATTTTGTTTATTTTTTTCACTTTTCTCATTTAGTGTTACCACTGGTACCGTCTGATTCGAACCCAGTAAAGTTATCAGTTTACAGCTGTACTATTCAGATTCTGATCTCTAAGGATACTTGTTTAAATGCTACTCTCACTTGAATTTTATTGTGGAAAACATCCTTCAAAATGCTTTTATCTGGTTTCTTATGACATTAGCTTTAAAAGTTAGCTTGTTTGCTGCTCTGAAAGGTTCGTATAGACGTGGTTTTAAGAAATAAATAAAAACACGTATGTGGGGAAAAAAGCATTAAAGTGGTAGATTTTTAAAAAATGAAGAAATATAGCATTTGCTTTAGTCATATTATCGTGAGAAGATGGAATGCTTGAGGCATATGAGTATCCTCAGGCAAAGCTGAAGGTGTTTTAACTTATTGATAGCATCTACTCCTTCGGGCTAAAAATGACTAACATAAATTTTTCATTTCGGCATATAATATAAAAACTAACCTTTATAATTTAGATTGAACTGGAAGTCTGCTGAAAAGGGAAAGACAAATAAAATGTGTATTTGAACAGTCTCAAGCGCCTGGAATGAAAGGTAACAGGGAATAAACAAAAGATTGCACAGAAAGCGTTACACAAACAAAACTGCTCTTCTGGCATTCGAGGTCTGCTGCATTTCTTCATGCAATGGGAATAACAGCGTGGGAGGACAGGAAAGTGAGGAGAGTTGATTGGAGGTATACGAAATATCAGGATACTGGATAAATGCTCTGAAGTTTAAAGAGCTAAAGGATGTTGACAGCTGGAAAACTGAACTGTGCATACAGATTTCTTGTATCACTAATAATGTTATTAAGCCTGTTTTAAACTGCTGTAAACATCTGAGATGCTACAATTTTGGTTTATGTTTTGTAGTATAAAACTGAAGAACTTCACTTTCAGGTTAGTGATGCAGTGCTTAAAATTAAAGCACATCGGAGAACCACAGAATTGTAGAATATTTCTCTTAACAATTATATTAATATTTGAAGGTTTTGATTGATGTTAGAGGTGTTTTTTGGCAATGTTTAGTTTAATGGACAAATTTTAAATGGAAACTATGAGAGTTTGCTATAAATTAAATCAGGTAAAAGGGTCAGAGAAGCTACTAAAACATGCATCAAATGTTCAGTCACAAAGTAGTAATGTAATAATTTGAAAAGGGCTCTCAATTTAAAAATTACCTCTGCCTCTTGATTTTAGTAAAACCTAGGAGGAGTAAGTGAAGGGAAGATTAGATAGTAGGTTTTTGCCTGTTTGTATTGGAATTTCTTAATCTGTATTCAGAAATCAGAAGATGAGATACTTGGTTAGTTTCCCTTCTTGTAAGCAGTGTTGTCAGATGGATTGGCAAAGAAAGCTTAATACCTGATAGAGTTAGGAAATAATGTTGCAACATTATCAGACAAGCAGCAATTAGACAAGCTTAGAAGAGGGGAAGGTGACTGCTTTTTAAAAACAGATCGGTTTTTGCTTAGCTGCGTTCTCATGCCTGCATGCTCACAGGGTGACTGAGGCAGGAACTGCACAGTGCTGCCACTGGGGCCGCTGCCAAGGCTTTGACTTTGTCCTAGTCTCTCAAACTGGATGTCCTGGGAACTCGCACTTGTGTGTGTTGGAGTATTGGGTGCCCCTGTAGTCTAGGTGCCATCAGCACAGGCTACTCTCGCAGCCATTGTGTTGCATTCTGTTCCTCTGCTGCGCCCACACCTGTATGTTCCCCTCTGTTCTCAGATTCCGATGTTAGAATTGCTCCAGGTCTCTGTACTGGATACTGTTGTGTAACATAACCGCCCCCAAAAGCAAAATATCATAAACATACCCCTGAGCTTGACTTTAAAAGGAGAAAAAAAAAAGTATACTAAACCATGATTAATTCTGGTTGTTTTTAAAAGGCATAAACTGACAAAAGGAACACTAGTATAAGAAATCAGATCTCTACTGTAAAGGTGCTGTATCATTATGATCTAGAATTAATCAGGCACTCAAACTTCATTTGACCTCAACTCTCAATGCAGAGAGCCTAGGCTCACAAGTGGTAAATCCACTTCTATGTAGATGGCCATGCAAATAGCCAGTCATTGCCACTTGGGAAACTAAACAGGATAGAAAACAAGAGAGTGGGCAAAACAAAGTGGACGAGTCCTTTTAATGTTGTGGGGAGAGGGGATCAGAAAAGTGCATTAAGCTTAGAGTTTAATCCATTAGGGATGGGCTTTATTCAGAGATGTAAACTGTGCATGTGTAAGGTCAGCAGATTGCCTCCTTAGTTATGAAGACTCAAAGGAAATACAGTAAGTTGCAGGGGTGCCTTGAAATGTTGCCTTGGAGCAGGAACACAAGTTTTGACTGCAAATGGTTGGGATTATGAAGTCCTCTGCTAAGACTCCACAGGTAATAATATAGATGAAACACTCATAACAAAGAGAAGACTTAAGATGTTGGAAGTGAAATGAGGAAGATTGAAGTCCAAGGTTTTTTGACATTATTTTTGTCTGATTGCAAGCTAGGGAAAGGGAGAGGTTTCTGTTAAAAACTACTGAATCCGATTCGTCGTGTTGTGTTGCTTTAAGCTTATGTCTAAAAATATTCTGAGAATATTTCAGAAGAGGTTCCACACACCTAGTTCTGACATGGAAGGTGCTGTCTCTTGTACCTTGATATTTTGGTTTTGGATCTTTGTCTCATGGGATGTGCTTGCAATACAGACATTAACTATGAGATTGGGAAATGCTAATGACTAGTGATGACCCAGTGATCATAAATGATTTAACTTCAGTGTGAGCAGAAGGAGTCCGAGTCCGATCTGTTAATGGATATTCTTGATTTCCAGAAGGACTACGTTATTTCCAAAAGCTGAGGAGAAAAAAATGAACATCTGTTTGCCAGAGGACAGAAGTAAGGAGAAAGTGGAGTGTTTGGGGGGATTATTTTTGTTTGTTTAAGTTTACAATGCTACAGTCTAGAGTGAGAGTGAGCTTAGGTAAATGCATGTGCTGGTGCCTAGAAAAACAACCAGCCAGAAACACCTGTGTTTAGATTATCTGAGATTGTTTGGTCAATCATATCTCATGGCAGAAATATGAATGGATAAGGGGGAAAATGCATATTATTATTAATGTTCATATTATTAATAAAAACAAAATTGAAGTGATGAAGGACTATGCAAAAAGGAGAAACTGTAAAAAGGAGTCAGTCCTAGCTTTTGTGATTGGTTTTTTTTTTTTTGTTTTTTTTTCAATATCCTAAGTCAGAGCTAAGTGTCCAGTAGTGTGGAGACAACTCCATGGTTGCTCTGAAAGCATGAGGGCACCTATGCTACCTTGCCATGTGGCTGTGGAAATCTCCATAGAAAGGAATGAGCAAAAACATCTCTTCTGAGAAGCCTCTTAAATGCAAGCAGAGGCAGATAGATATCTTGATAAATGAGAGAACTCTGCTCCTGGCTCACGTACTCTGCCCTGTCCTGGTTGGTGGCATCCTTAAAAATTCTTCTCCTGACTCTGTCCATTTCTTTACTTTGGGCCTGTTTAATTCATTCTTGTGCTCTGCTATGTGTCCCTTATCCCACTCCCCTCTCTCCTTAGTGTCTCCTAAATAACCTCCCCCCAAAAAGGGAGAAAAACTGTGTAGAATAAATGCAGTCCTCTTTGCTGTTGCCATTTGCTCTGCCTGTGTGTTTTGTGTAGTGAATTTAAATAAATAGCTATAATGGCAGCAACTCCTCAGATTGGTGAGCCTGGAGTTCTTCTCCAGTCTAGGTGTTTAAGAGTTTTTCCTCTGATCTGATAGTACTAACCTTTGGTAGGCCCAGAATGAGAAAAGTGTTTATGTATGCCAATATTTATAATGGCCAAGTTCCGTTAAATTATATGATAGTTAATCTAATTCCCATTATTGTAATGGAATAGTTCATAAAATATTTATCCATTAGCAAATTAAAAGCTAGAGGTATAATAAATGGCAACTGACATTGTGTTATGGAAAATATCACCACTCAAACAAGCCTGATAATAACTTGTTGATGAAATAAGCTGTATGAATGTGGGGTTCAGTATTGTTAAAGCACTCATTAAATAGAGGAATTGGCTAATTGG
The DNA here is from genome assembly GCA_003342815.1 of Eudromia elegans. NCBI lineage: Eukaryota > Metazoa > Chordata > Aves > Tinamiformes > Tinamidae > Eudromia > Eudromia elegans. Next base: position 2,241,138 of record PTEX01000125.1, on the reverse strand, counting down.
TAATCACCAATGAGCCTGTATGTCTCTGCTAAGCTTTCCAGAGGATTTATCTCCTGTTTTTCTTTGACAATGTTGTATTAGTTTTCAGCCCAGTGTTCGGATACCCAACATTAATTGTCATGAGTACTACATGTCAGTTCTGGCACTCCATAAGGAAGCAAATCAGTCTGGCTTACAGGTGAATTCACTGTATTCAATAGGAAAACAACAGATAGGTGCTTAGTGTCTGGTAAACTCTGGTTTTACAAAGTAAAATAGATTCTACAGACTGTAGGTTTGTGCAGGAGCAGTGGAAGAAGAGCTTGGAGAGCAGTACCAAACTGAACACAGTCTGGGGGACTCAGGGGGCCGTGTCACCTTTTGCATCTTGGAGCCCCCATTTTCTTCTTTTTGTTATTATAGACTTGTAGAGGTGTGAGATGTTAGGAACTGATGAATGCCACCTTGTCCAAGCTTCCCCTTGAAGTGTGATGGTCCCTAATGCTAGATGGTGTCAGGCATGGCTGTGTTTAAGTGGCTCTTGGAAAACTCCAGAGGCTTCCATCCTAAAATGGAGGTTCCGTCCTAAAATCTCCATGCCCCTCCCTTTGTTAGTGTAGGAAATATAACATAAGTAAGACTTAGTAGGGTAGATAATGTACAGGACGGAAGGAATAAAGAAAAGTGGCAAGGAATGGCAAGTAATGACATTGCAGAATAATCAGGTTTGGAAGGGACTTGTGGAGGTCAATGGGTCCTACCCTTCCACTCTGGCATGTGAACAGGTTGTCTGGGACCATGTCCAGTCCTGCATTGACTATCTCTTAGGATGGTGGCCTCACAACCTCTCTAGGCAAGTCTGGCAAGTTTTAATGCTTTCATAAAAGTTTAGATGTAATAGAGCTTTAAATTCTAACACTAGATCTGTTACTGCTGTAAATTATGTAGAGACCATCTCATTTTCTAGGTATTTGCATATTTTTGAGCTTAATTTCTTTAAGCTTCAAATAAAAGCTTCTAAGAAACAATTTCTCTAATGAATCTTTGTTTTCTTAAACGGCTAGGAAGTGTTGATTTGACTCGTTAGTGGAAGGAATTCAGTATGTGGGGGGTTTTTTATGAAAGCTTTTAAAATCTTTTTTTTTTCTTGATTATTTATATAAAAGAATCAGTTAACTTCACTTTTATTTTCCTCAGAGACAAAAAAAAAATATATGAGAATGTTGGTGGAAAGTTGCAGGTCACTGTCAAATGTGGCCTTGGGGACCATTCTAAGAGTGTTGTGTCAAACATACGCTGTTGCATTTTACTTTACTCACTCAGAGTAAATGGTGAGAAGAATGTTTTGACTTCTAAACCCAAAGTGAAGCTTTCAAGGCTGATGTGAATTTAATTTGGTCTTTTCCAGATTTGTAAAGATTTGATTCGCAATTCATTTCCTCAGAGTGGTTACAGTCAATTTATTTTAACCTAATCATATGTTCTGTTAGTCAATGAGATGACACGAGCGCTGTGCTTTGTAGATCTTTCATTGCTGAAAGTATTTTCTATTTCACAAGCTTGAGGTTTTGATAGTGCTTGAAGATTCTCAATGGAAAATAGAATTATTTTTCATTTTTAATTACTTTTTACAGATTCTTGAAAGTTTGCGGCTCTGAGCTAGTGCGCCTTGAGTTGTCTTGTGGTCATTTCCTCAATGAGACGTGTTTGGAGGTCATTACTGAACTCTGTCCAAATCTTCAGGAACTGAATCTTTCATCATGCGATAAGATACCGCCTCAGGCTTTCAACCACATAGCCAAAGTGGGCAGCCTTAAGCGTCTCATTCTGTACCGCACGAAAGTGGAGGTAGGAGCAGCTTTTTAATCTTTGCAATAAGTATTTTTAATCCTGGTAAAACTGTAATCGTTTGCTTATCCAAGAAGTCGATTACATCAGCAGATTCAAAGATGGTACCACAGACTTTTTTTCTATTCAAAGTGGTTTGTGTATTCAAAAAAATGAAAAGGAATAAAATACTGCAAGTTGTGGGCAAGATAGAAGACTTTGCACCAACTGTTTTAAGCACTGTAGTGAGATCTTAAATGTGAAAGTACACTCCAGACAGACTGTGTTTGGCAACATAATTGGGAAATTATCATATTTGGTAACTTTCTGTTAATTATCAGCACTTTCTCTGGAGCAACTTGCAGATTACTGGATTCCTACTGTCTTTGTATATATTAGCAGTGTTTGAACAAAAACTTTCTAGATTATTTTTCAAAAACAGTGTAAAAATGACTTTGCAGAAGTATTCAACTACCTAGATACAGGTTACTGTCTCTTTGCAGGATACTTCCTAAGGTGAAATGTTGTACATGTTCAATAAGACCATTGCTGTTAATTACACTTTGAGTGTTTTATCTTAGTTTCCTCGGCTATTTCAATTAGAAAATGTCCTGTTATTTTTCTCTAGTTAACTTACTCTTGTATTACATCCTTGCTACTATGCTTCCCATGGAGCTTTCATATGAGCTCCTCCTGTTGCAAACACTGCCGCTCAGCTTGCTAAAATAAGCAAATCCTGTCACTACAATTCAGGTTCTAGGGTAAAAATGTGTTGGTGGAAATCTTAGTGTAAGTTTTTTCTGTCTTTTGTTTCCCTGATTTCTCATAAAAACACACAAAAAAGGGCACTTGCGACCTCTCAATTGCTTCCATGGTCTGTTGGTGGATATCATGCATGTCTAGCTTTCTAGCTATACCTTTGGGCAAAGCTAAGCAATAGTTTAACACTAAAACCAGTTCTTCTCAGATAAAACTCTATATGAAACTATTAAGACAGGAAGGCAAAAAGATAAAGATTTTAAGCAAGGCCTGCTTATGTTTATTACTTTTGCTGATGTTTTTGGTGTGAAAAATAAGATTATGACAGTGGATTGTGTGGGTTGTTAAGCTGTAATATAATGGAAGAAGCAAAGGTGAAACAGTAGCTCATGGAAACACTACAGGAGTAAAAGAAGACTAGAAATTCAAGGCATAGTTGCCCTCTGAAAAGAGGTCCTCTTTCTGCAATGTTATTTGTGATGTAAGTTGAAAGGCCTCTTTTTTTCCTACTTCAGTTATTGGTCACTGAAAGAGCGATGCTGTTAGCCCTTCTGAGCAAGCAGGGAGCTTATTCTCTGTTGGTTGTGAACTTGGGCCTCTAAGTAGCATAAGATACAGAGAAAGAGATTGTCCGTCCTTGTTTTTGGTGTGTTGATCAAGTTGTTTGTTCTTCTTGCCTTATGTTTTATAAAGTACTTCATTAATTTTTTATTAAAAGAAATACTATTTTGATTAAATAAAAGGAAACTCCAAGATACCTGCACAGGTGGAGGGTGTCCTTATTCAGACTACAGGCTGTGTCTTGAAGTACTCTTCCTTTTTTCTTTTTTTTTTTTTTTTTTTTTTTTTCCTTGTTGGTGGCAGGAAAAGAAGGGAGAGAGGAGATGAATGGGAGGAGGAAAAAAGAAAAAAGGTTACATTTCACATGGAAATTTTAAGTTTAAGTGTTGTCTGGTTATATGACTATTGTGCTGCTAATGTGTACATTCTGAGAAAATACCCTACAGAAAACTGATGATCGCTTTTAGTGAAAGCGAGAACTTTATTGCATAATATGTTGTAAATTTTATTATCTGAGCAGTTCTTGTAACTGTTGATTGTTATTTTAGCCATTTTCTCTTAACAGCTTTGTGTTTTAAAATATATTCCCCCTGTCTCTGTAACTAAAGCTCCAATTTCTAAGTAAACGTTTTCAGTGAAATGAGTAATTCTGGGGTTTTGTCCCAGCTCTGTCGCTGAGACTCTGTGTTAATGTTCTGGGAGGTGCTGCACTATCTAGAAGAGTTTATGATCTCAAGTCCCAATCCGGCTTGTGCTTAGTGACTTCTGTAAAGATATTTTCTTGGCTTACGGAAGGTTCCTCATTGTGCACAGATCAGTTTTGAGACCCTTAAAGTATCCCGACCTCTGTGTTACAGTAAGGAATGTGCAGTGAACTTCATTAACTTGTTCCAGGCCAAATAAGAAAAAGATTGTCCTGTATCATTGTGCCCTTCCTCGCTAAATGCAGTTAATGTTTCCAGTGCTTTAAGTTCATTATTAAAGGTTTCATTCTTAAAGGCTCTAAGATTCAGTATGAGCTTGAAATAATTTTTAACATGCTTTGAGAAACTAAACCCAACATTTTTTTTTAATGTAATTTCTTCTAGTTTGAGACCACTATTATACTTGAGGGGGGCATTTATATGCTGGAGGTTTTGGTATTTACTGTTACATGACCCCTCAGTGTTTATTCATTGAAAGTGTATTCACAGTATAATTTAAGCACTTGTTGGCATTGATGCATTTGAAGAGCACAATGAACAATGAATACTGTTGTGCACTGCAATGGGCAAGGCATGTCTTTGTGGCTTGAGTATGAATGTTATCTCGATGTAATGCCTGTCATGAAGATCTGTATGTATACTGCAGCCAAAATTAAAGACGCCAAAGCCCCAGTTAAACTTGAGAAGCTCGTCTCCTTATTGCTGGTTGTAAATTTTAATGTAGGATTTCATATTTCATCTCATATGATGGTCTAAGCTCTTTGTAATGTGTGAGGGAAGAATTTTAAAGTTTGTAATGCAAATACAATTGCAATACAGAGTGAACTAAATTAAAATTTGCATTACAGTGGTCTCAGAACTGCTTTTATTTTTCCCGTGCAACGTTTAAAGCAAGTGTTATATTTATAAGTTGTGTCACTGATGCCTCCAACAAAGAACAAATTTGAAATTAAGGCAGCAGTGGGAGAGGATATTGAAATCTGTAGTTACCAGGAAGAGGCATAAGATTCTTGGAAATGAACATAACGACTCTTATTTTCTTAAATTATAAGACAAACATTAATACTGCCATTAAATGGCATTAAATGCCACAGTGTTTCCAGACTCTTGTTATGGACTTATTATGAGACCTGTTATGCTTCTGAGAGCTGTTTGAGGTTTTCCCTTTGGACAAAACTTCACTGGCCTGTGCTCAAACCGTGAGGACTGAGTTGCAAACAAGTAGTGAAAAATAGTGGAAGCCTCTAACCGGAGAGCATGTCCTTGGAGAGAAGTTGATTCAGTGGCAAATGAAGTGACCATCGGATCCAGGGGCCCTCACTCTCTCTAAGGATGCCCCTTAACCCCATGTTAGACCTATAGAGCTGAATTTGGCCGTTTGGGTCTCTAACTCATGAGTGAAGAGCATGGGGGAAGGACAAAAGTCTAAGAAAGACTTAGAGATAGGAGGCCATAATTTGGCCAAATGAAGCAATCCCCAAAGTACAGTAATGGAATTGTGTGCAGTAGCTAGACTTATGTCTAGCTTAAGGAGGACTGCGAGGGAACTGGCTCCTTAATGCTGACAAGCTTCTTCAGCCTGGTTGGAGAGATGGTTTGAGTTGGAGGAGGATCACTCACTGCTGATGGCAGTAAATAATAAGAAAATGATAGCTACAGAAAAATTATATCAGCAATTCTGTAGACTAAATGGCTGGAGGCCCTCTGTGGACAGCTCTATATGGAGCCATGTGGGCACCTTGTTTCTCTTGGGCCAAAGAAACTACCTTATAAAGGGGAGGTGACCTCCTCTCCTAATCTCTTCCTCCTTGTGAAACAGAAAAAAAAATAGCTCAGAGAACTGAATGGCTTAAATATAAAAGCAGATTTTGCTGCTATCGAGTTCTGATCTGGTGTTTGATTCCCTGCAATTCGCAGCTTGTAGCGTGACTGCTGAAGTGCAATGCATAGAAAAATGGAAATAGATGAAGCCAAAGGATGGTGACCACGCCGAATAGCGGTCACCTAATAGCAGTGCTTTAGATCTCAGTTTAATTTACGGAAACAAAACGTTATGCCTTTAGTGTGTCGTTACATGCTTGTTTACTATCCTAACATTTGTTCCAAGATACTAAGGATAAATGTTTATCCTTACAAAACAAAATTATAGTAGTCTACAAATGAAAGCTGAGATGATGACTGTCCAAATATTCTTCTTTTCTTTAACCACTTAAGCCAATGATATTATATGGCTAAGTATGAAAATTATCTCTTAAGTCTCTAAACCTCTCGAATTCAGTCATGTTGAATTTTTAACATTGTTTCAGAGTACTGTACTGTGAACATGTACATAACTTTGAAATGATCTGGATACTCAAATATCAAAATTTGTATGGCATGAAAAAAAGACTGGAGACATAATTTCCTTGCTTGAGCATGATTAGATTTAAATCTTTTTTATATGATCTTTTGTTTCTGTGTTGTTAACATGCTACATTCTTTCCATTAGAATTTCCTCTTGAGAATTTTGTAGGTTTATAGTAGGTTACTCTTAGATGCCAAGGAGCAATATGTTGAAATTCATAACACGAATCGTTACTTTTAAATAGTGATTTGTCTTGTTGTACCTTTCAAAATGGAAGGTTTATAGAAGTCATTCAGCACCTGCTATTCTCGTACAATAATTTAACAGTGATCGGACAGAAGGCCAGAATTCTGGACTCTCCTAGCCTAGCTGACAGCCCTGACTTTGGGCTCCTCTGTCAGATTACTGTGCTGGTGGCAGGAGCCCCTCCATATGCCCCGCACTTGGGGCATCCCCGACGTGCCGTTGGCCTTGCTCACAGGCTGCTGCTCCGGCCGAGCTCTGTAATCCTCTGCCCCGGGCTGCTCACGCAGGGCGCCCCAGGACGCCCTTTGTAGCAGAGCTTGCACAGGATTTTCTTTGCTTTTTTGGCAGCTATTAAGTTTTTACCCTCAAAACCACTGAACTTGAATATATCAAAAAGCAAACCTCCAAACCTCTGGATTTCTGAGTGCAGAAATCTCCTCCAGACCCTCATCACCAGACCACAGAATCCCGCCTCCATGTAAAAGGCTCACAGGGAGGGACATGGGACATGGCAGGAAAACGGCATCTGCCATGGTCACACAACTGCCTTCGCGTGAGCGAGCGTGTCCCAGGGGAGGTGAAGGGGCTCCGGGGAGGTGAAGGGCCTCCAAGAAGGCCTGTGCTCCGTGGGCTGAGGCTGGGCCTGTGCACAGTGGTGCTCTGCTAGCCCTCACTTCTAGCCATGCTTTGGGGCTATTGCTAGTCACTTAGTATTTTGCGATGCTAACCATCATCATCATCCCATTTTACTATCTGTCACCTGTGATTAATTTGATTGACTTTGAGGACGGTGACAATGATGGAAACGTAACTGTCCAGAAGAGGCAGCAAGAATGCTCCTGTTAGAAGATTTCTGTCAGCTGCTCAGTCTTGGAGACAAAGCAGCTGAATTAGCATGGCAGTTTTTCTTGTAAGAATTCAGGGTACGAGTATGGATGCGGAGACTTACTGTGCGCCATTGAAATACCTGGAGACCCCATGTCATGCATGTTGTTGCAGTTAAGTAAGCCAGGTCTGTCTGGAGAGGAGATTGAACTGCTGGTGTGAAGTTGGGGTAAACTGACAGTCCAGAAAGCTGAGGCTTGATTCCAGCAGTCAGCTTGTTCTCTGAAACTTGCAAATACACTTTGATTCAGATTACTTGGTCTCGATAAATACAAAAAATGTGAAATAAATACCAAATGTGAACAATAAGGAAATGATACCGTTTCTCTCGGTTTGCCAAGAGCTTGTTTTTTTTTTTTCTTTAAGCAGATAATTGTTTCATTCCTCTCCGTTTTCCCATTTACTTGGTATTCAGCTTTCTGCTCCCACATGGGGTTCTCAGAGTATGTATGCATGCTCAACATGGTGAGACTTGGGTTTAGTTGGGTTTCCTTGACAAATCGAGGTGGGAATATTTGGATTTCTAGGCTGATGGGGACATCCTACTCTGAGGGACTTGGCTCTGTGATTGAGTGTGATTGAGCTGACCCATTCACCGGCCCCACCTTGGCCTGTGTGTGTCCGGGTGGTCTTCCCAGTCTGTTGTATCATATTCAAACAGTCTTCTAAGAGCTGGAGCATGGGCCGTGTGAGGTGGTGATTTACATGGGGCCAGAAAGATTTTTAGTAGCTGGCTGCTCAAGTCCTTTAATGTTTTTCCTGTTTTTCTCATTAAAAGTCCTTTGTTATTGTGAGAAAGCAGCTGATATTATAAATATGTTATCCAGCATAATTAGCTGATATAGTCCTAAAGACTGTAATTCTAACCTAAAAGCAAATATTTTAAAGCAGTATTTTAATTTAGACAGATTAGGAGAACAAAATGAAAATGCTAGATAGAAACGTGGGTAAATCTAGTGATAGAACCTGTTATTAAATATTACAACCTCATAATCTTCATATGTAGCTCACAGCCAAGACTCCTAAAGATTTTTTTTTTTGAAGAGAGATAAGTAACTGAAATGGAGGAGAGAAGAAATTGTGATCTTTAGGGATAGTCATATTAATTCTTAGATGTCATGGGAAGAAAACCCCAGTATTCTCATTGTGGTGAGCTTGCAAATACAGGTGTGTTACTTGATATCTGCCTGCACATAGTGTTATATAAGTATTTTACTGTAAATAGCAGAGTTTTGGGGAGATGGGATAGGGTGGACTAGAGAGGATTATTTAGAAATAACTGGAAAAAATGTGATTTGGGTTATTCTTGCATATAATGCTATTTTGAGGGGTTAAAGGAATTAAAGGATTTTTTTTCTAGTCTAGCCTAAATTTTTGATGAAAAAAAAAATTTAAATCACGTCTCATTCAGATTTTTTTGGGAGAACTGCATGATAATCTGGAGAAAAGGAGTTCTGTGGTAATATACATAGGAAGCAAGCAACCCTAATTTAAATAAAAAAACCCATATTTTTGTCAGACGATTGTAAACACTCCTTTGTCAATACCTGGTTCACTGAGAAGTTTGAATAAATAGTTACAGGAAAATAAGTTTTTTGAAAGATTTAGACTTTCCAAACATTTTAGTAAAGCGATGTAAGAATTCCCAACCTTTATCAGAGCCTGTTCTGAAAAAACAATACAAAACCAGTCTGTTTTAAAGCAGTTTCCAAGTTTTCTCTATTGAAAGGAAGTTTATATATCAAAAAAGTGTCGTTCTTATCCGTATCCTATAACTTTTTTTGAGTTTAACTTCCTAGAGTTACTGTGGTGCCCTAGTTTTCACACCTTTTTGCAGTACAGATGTAACCATCTTTTGTATTTTTAACTTTGTCTTTTAAATCATAGGATATATTGCAATGCAACTTCAGTGTATGTACTGGGCAATATTGTCAATGTGGATCTTTCACAGGGGAACCTAATTTGCCAGAGGTAGATGGGTTTCCTGTTTGACAGGATATTGAGCTTAGACTCTCTCGGGTGCTTTACTTATCATATGGATATCAGAAATGTTGGGCACTTCCTTATGGATCATAAATGTGAAAAATCCTGGGGGGAAAAAAAAAAAGGCACGATTCTGTCTTGCCCTGAGTTTAACTGTTTTGAGGTGTTTGGTTTCTGTGCTACTGGATCATCTTTTTAAAACAGGGCATTTTTGCAACTCTAAAACTAAAAAGCCGAGTGGTTCTTGATCTGTGATCTTTACAAAGACAAGCTGGATGCAAGTTAGCATTTAGCTGCAGCTTGGTTGGAACATACACCCTCTTGCTAAAGCTTGTAAACCTTTTCTGCCCTCACTCGTAGTAGAAAATGGATGTGTTTTTGAGGGACCAGAGCTGTCACCTGTCTCATCTGGAATCAGAGCTGGAAAGGGTTTGGGCTTAATTCTCCTTTCTACCTGGTCCAAAGCAGGACAAGAATTCTTCATGACTTCCAGAGGAGATTTGGACTGTGAGGGCAATGTTATGTGTTACTCTATTTAAAAAAAAAAAAAAAAAACACACAAAAAAAAAAAACCCACAAAAAAACCCACCCTGCTTCCAATTCTTTTTTTTTAAACTCTTTAGTCTTAGTTCTTTAGTCAAAGCTTCTCATATAGGTAAAAATGTTACGCATTTACTAGATTTAAAGTGCTACTTAGTATTGCCTCTTTAGTGATGACTTTTTAATACTTTTTCTCTAAAAACATAAATGGAGCAAAGCAAGCAAGCAGTGGCATTTCAAGACCTGTGTAAGGATATATATGAGGAAGTCTTATTCACACTCTGTACTTTTGAGCTGCCCTTTAGAAATCAGATCTCAGAAGGCAAAGTTGGAAGCCGGGCTCCCATAGGAGTTTAAATGCTGAGTACTTCTGATTGCTCTCTGGAGACGTCTATATTAGATGCCAAAAAAAGAGCCCATGGGTGCTCTGCCCCGTGTCCCTGTTGTGCACCCGTAAGCCTCTTGGCGTGAGGGATCAGGTGGTGCTTCACACTGCTGTGGTCACCCTCCCGCTGAATTTCATTAGACTGTAGCAAGCCGAGGAAATGAAGGAGAAGTGTTTGCTCTAAACTTTCTAAAAACAAGTAAACAAATGCCTACGTTTTCTTGAATTGCACATGCACACAAATATTGCTGACTAATGTTCCTCTAGGGCTTCCCCTTACTAGCAGTAGATTACTTTATCCCTCATATATAGCTTTTGTTTTCTTCCTGAGAGAAACTGTTGTATATCTTGTAGGCATCCACAGATTTTATCGTTAATGTTTTGCAGAACTCCAGTTTTCAGGCTCATACAGATTTTGAAATCCTAACTAGTAGATGTTTTGAGGATAAGACACAGTTATTTGTAATTTGAATCCCAGATGGTTAAATTCTTCCTTTTGCACCAAGTATTTTTCAAAATATAAACAAAATATGACTACGAGGAAGACAGCAGATCTCTTCTAAGTCTTAGAAACACTTTTTTAAAAAAAAGAAAAAGGGAAATTTTGCTTGTCATATGAAAATAGACTAACGATATACTTAATGTTTTGTATGGTGCGTTTGATGTTCCAGGATAATGTCGGGCTCCCTCGGTTATGTGCTGTCCTTCCCGAAAGGAGTGGCCACGTTAAATGGCACAGGCACGACTGTCAAGAATACAGTGTGCGTGTTTCCCCCTGCAAGCCCGCTGTGACGGGCGATCAATGGCTGTCAGTGCCCCTGTCAGCGTGGAGGCTCCTTTGACAGTGAAGTCACCGGCTCAGTCCTGGTGCTGTGCGGCTCCACTGACACTTCTGTTGGACTGTGGCTGAGCAGGGGGCGTCAGCACCACATCGGCTGCTCTCCTCATTGTCACCAGCCCTGTGTAGCTTTGGGGTAGCCTGGCTTGTTGTCACACTTTTCCTTACAGCTTTGCTAGGGAGATGAACCCCGAGGCTGAGGGTGGCTAGTTACCTTCGTGGCAATGAAAAACAGCATTCAGATTGAGTTGTGTAAAGGATTGTAATGATTCCTGTGACGGAGGCAGTCAATGGTTAGAGCACTTGGATTCATTTTTTGTGTCTGTTGCTGCATTCTGAGCTGTGTTTCAGGAAAAGTGGTGCCAACTTTAATGTCTAATTGGCCGCCTCTTTGTTTTTCTTTCCATATTTCCTTCTGATGTGTTCCCCTATGGCAGCAAACCGCACTGCTCAGTATCCTGAATTTCTGTTCAGAGCTTCAGCACCTCAGTCTGGGCAGCTGCGTTATGGTGAGTACTTAGACCACTCTGTGTGTGTGTATCGGTGTGTGTATAGACACACGCTTGCTTTAGAGCTTAGTCTGGAGCTAGGTTGCACAAAGGCGTTAACTCTTAGGCTAATCAGAAAGTAACCTGATTTTGTATAGACATAGTCGGCTGCTAATGTAGTAGGACTAAAATTTAGCTTGTATTTTCCTTTGTTCTTGATCTCCAGCCTCTTCCTGAAATCTCAGGCATTCTTTATGCATGTACTGACTTTTCCTTTTAAAACTGCTCATCAGGACTTATTTTTATTCAAGCTGAATCATCATCCCTAGCAGACCACCATTGCTTGTGATCCTACAGTAATAAAAATGAGAGAGGTGTTTTCTGCAGAAATCGTTTTAGTCATAGACTTCTTAGGGGCACACGTGTGTTTAAACGAGGAAAGCAGAGCAGAATGGGATAGTGATTCTTGTGGGGAGCTCCCTGTCTGAGCTGTGTTGCGTGCAGTGCCAGAGATGGATTCTAGTTTGCTCCTGCCTCTAGTGATAGACACGCTGGCTCTCACTAACCAGGGAGACTTAGTAGAATTTCCTAAAAGTTGAGGAAGTTGAAAAGCAGAAGTGGCCCAGCCCTCCCTGCTCCTCCTCAGGCACAGAGGAGGGGAACTATGTGACTTAATCTTTCTAACAGTCCTAGTTTTCCTATGCTTTTTCAATAGTGGGTTTCATTCCCCACTGCCTGTTTAAAGCCACACTGGTTCAAACCCTTCAGCTTGCGCAAGGTAAGTGGCAATGCTTAAGTGGAAGGAGGAGATGTAGCAACGGATCAACCTAGAACAGGAATATGTGCCACCGTTAATGCACATATGCTTGAGGTTGCAATGCCTATTTCCATAAAATAATCATCATTTGAAAGAAAAGTAGCTGTTCAGAAAAAAGGTTTTTTATGGTATTTTCACTGATCTTTCTATTAAATGAATTTGGAAGCAGCTATGCTCAGTGTTGATGAAAAATATTTTGTTTTGCCTTTTATAAAAGTAGACCTTGTTGTAATCTATAAGGAAAAATTCTTTGAGCTGTTTGGAAATGAGAAATGCTTAAGACAGATCTGTAGGTGTGTTAGCAAGTGTGTTCTTATAACACCTATATATGTCTGGAAAAAGATGACATACGTGACAAAGTGTTTGTTTTCCCTGCAGATTGAAGACTATGATCTTATAGCAAGTATGATGGGAGCAAAATGCAAAAAGCTTCGCAGCCTGGATTTGTGGAGATGTAAAAACATAACTGAAAACGGAATAGCAGAACTGGCCTCAGGCTGCCAGCTTTTGGAAGAACTTGATCTTGGCTGGTGCCCTACGTTACAGAGCAGTACAGGCTGTTTTACCAACCTCGCACGTAAACTCCCGAACTTGCAAAAGCTCTTTCTTACAGCCAACAGGTCTGTGTGCGACACAGACATCGAAGAGCTTGCTGCTAACTGTACTCGTTTACGGCAACTGGATATACTGGGTAAGAAAGCATGGGACTATTGGAATATTTCTTACAATGTCTTAAAAGCCTTGCAGGTAAAAGAGAGTCCACAAGGTAAAACTGCCTTCTGGACATTTTTTTGAATAAATCTTTCTTTAAAATATGGCTCAGCTTAGGAAAAAGGAAGATTGGGAAATACACCTCACTACTGTGAGTTCCTGACTTAATCCAGTGGATTTATTTCAACATATAATTTGATAGTGTAGTATCAATTGCTTAAACTGAGAATTGGGTATGATTTTTTTCTAATAATATTATCCTTATAATCGCTAGTATTTTTTGACTCATATACATTTTGCTAACCTTTGATTGTCAGGTGATACAATTTCTTCTCCTTGTTTCTACTTTGGTTGATTGTTGAATGTGACTAATTACAGTGTGAGTCTTAGGAAATTTCTGCTTTTGCATAATACAGGTAGGTGGTAGAATGGTATTAAATTTCTTTGTCCTTTTTATCAGGAAGTGAATTGTCTCATGAAAGAGAGAGAAAGCAATAAAGAAAAAAAAAATCTTGTATGGACTTTCCACTTGAGTGGAATGAAAGCAAGCAGAAACAAGGGGTGGGTTGGAGGGAAGCAGACCTTAAATTCTAATCCTCTGCCCCCTAATTACTAATATTTTATATTAACAAAAAACAAATATCTTGAACTTGCAAGTAAGGACTTTGAGAAACATAGCTTAGCTCGATATTGTTTGCATTCTTTCTGCAATGGAAGGTGGGTTTTTCTCTTAAAAATAATGTAGAAGTACAGCAGTAGTCTGAACACTGATGGGGAAGTTTCTGTGCACTTTTGTGAGTTATTTTTATTGACTTAGTTGAAATAAGATTTTAAAAGAAAGATGTACTGCACATTTTTAATATTTAATAATTTTAATGAACATACTACATTTAGGTTGAGAGAGACACTACAAAGAACTGAGAATCCTCAACTTAAATATTTTTCCAACTGTGTTTAAGGCTATCAGCATTTCTCATTACAAAAGCTATACCATATGGCTTCAGATTGTCATTCCAATATAGCTAGTACATAGTCTTCTACCAGGAGGAGTGGTCTGTGAATAAGAATGTCACCTTCTGACCACCATTGGGATGGATGAGCAGATGAAAACTTATTCTGCCTAGTACAAATTGCTTGAACTTGACGTATATGCCTGCAGGTGGTAATGTGCTTTGCTTATCTTTAAGGAAATCTGTTTTGTAGCTAGTTGGAGGACACATTTGCCTAGTCAGACATGACAAGTTCTGAAAAGGCATAGTGACTAAAGTATGTGAAAAACACATATGTTCTCTTGATCACCCACTTCCATACATTTCTGTTACAATGGCCGTGTGTCTGCCTACAAATTGGCCTGACCTTTTGCTATGCCAGAGAGGCTGTGCAGTGAATAGCTGGGTTGTGTCAAGCCCACAGATAGTCGCTGGTGCTGTTGCTTCCCTGCCAGCACTGCAGGCTTGCTGCCACGCACTTCCTTTCACGTTTGGATTCCATTTAACATCTTGCATGCGCTTCTGCGGAAAAGCATACCAGAATCACAGAATGGCTGAGATTGGAAGGGACCTCTAGGGATCATCTAGTCCAACCGCCTGCTCCAGCAGGGATCCCTAGAGCACATGGCACAGGGTGGCATCCAGGCAGGTTTGGAAGATCTCCAGAGAAGGAGACTCCACAGCCACTCTGGGCTGCCTGTTCCAGGGCTCTGTCACCTTCACAGTGAAGAAGTTTTTCCTCATATGGAGTGGGAACATGCAAAAGGAATTTGTTCATCACCTGGGAGCCTCTCAGTATTCCGAGGTGAAATGGATTTCCCCAAAAGATGGAAGGTGTTAGAGACCTAAGGTCAGTTGCCAGTTTGGCAGAACTAACCTTTGAAAGTGGGTCTTGTCTGTCTGAAGTGAGTCAAGGAGAGGTACTTTCATTGTATCTCTGTTGTCTCCTGAGCAATGAAATACTTGGGTTGCCAAGAATATGGAAATACTGAGGAATTTGGAGGAAGTAAAAGTGGCAACTTCTGCTTGCTGCTAGGTTAACCGTGTGTGCTGTGAGGGAACCTCTCTTGCTTCAACAAAACAGCTCAAGTTTGAAGTTTTTTGCTGGGTACCGGGCCTCAGCATAAGGGAGGATCAAAATGACTTGCCTTGCAACCTAGTCACCGGAGTTGACAGTGCAAGGCTGGTTTTTCTGTACTGTTGCTAGAAATTACGAACTCAGCAGGGAAAACTCCTTGCATTTTAGGTGTGGAATAAACAGACCACAGTAGCTTCAGGAGCAGAGGAAAACTAAGCCTCTTAAAGATAAACCGTTTGAACTATGACCTGATATTCATCTAAGTATTATAAAATGAATATTTTAGCTACTGTAGATGCTGGTTTCAGTTAGTAGGTCCTGCAGCTTACTATCCCTCTGGTCTTTCCTTAGTTTCTCTCTCTTTTTCTTTTTTTTTTTTTTTTTTTTTTTTTTTTTTTTTTTTTTTTTTGTAAATTCCTTGTTCCAGAATCAGTGGACTTTGTAGAAGATAAAAATTGCTGACTTCTAAGGACTTTGGGCAATTACTGGCCAGTGTTGTTTGAACAGCTGTTAAATGATTTGGGGAAGGTATTTCAGAAAGCAGAATTCTCTTTAAAAAAAAAAAAATAAAAGTAGGGGCTGCTGGCCCATATCTGCTGTACTTGTGATACAGTTTTGAAGAGGAAATGTAATGCAAGTGCATTAATATATGATATACTGCTAATTATTTCTGTTAGTTTTGCAGTTGCTGTTCCCATTCTGTGTTGAATTGCCTCCTTATAAATAACCTTTCCTTTTCTGCTACATCTTTTCCACTGACTGAAGTGATGAGTTGTACAGGAATTCTTCTGCTACTTTCTCTTCACTTGGGGGTTTCCACCCTGCAGTAGAAAAACACACCTGTGATGACCTGCAAGTCTCATAGTGATGGCATATACCTCACAAGAAGCTCTCTGCAAACACGAGTAAAGCACTTTCCTGTGAAAGTAATAGAGCACTAGAACGGGTTACCCAGAGAGTTGTGGAGTCTCCATCCTTGGAGTTACTCAAAACCGTCTTTCTCTAGAAATCATATCTGCCTTTGTCCCATACGGAGTAGTAAAAAAGTAGATACCCTTTCTTGGTAGCAGTGTATTAATTCTGCACTACTTGCAAAAACACCTCCCACACCTTCCTGAGCTGCAGAAGACCCGACCATCCCCTTGCCAGCTGCCAAAATCCTCAGATTTCTCTTGAGAGCACCAACATGTAGTTATTTTGAAGAGGACAGTCTGCAGCACATGAAAATTGAGAATTTGAGCAGTGTGCAATACATTGAACAAAATAATAGGATGAAAAGGCTAGTCTGGCTGGTCTAGGGGAAGAAAGGAAAGCAAAGGACTAAGAAGTGAAGAACTGGTGGTGGTGTTTCATGGTCTTCCTTATTTCAGGTACTTGGCTAGCGTCATGTGTGGACTCTTTCTGTACAGATGTTTGGAATTTTTGCAGATACCTGCTCTGTTGAACATACATTTCAAGTGTATGTTTAAATGAAATTACTGGAGATACATCTTTTTACTTGAATATTCTTATTAGGCTGTATTTGTTGCATAGCAATATCCCTTGCCCTAGAAATTTGGGCTGTAGGAATAACTTGAAGGTGATATTTTCAGGATGATCATGCAGAGCTCTGCCTAACAGTTCTAGATTTGATGTGGTGCATCACAGGGTTGCATGCAAAGGAAATAATTTACAGCTAATAAAATTATTCCAGTAAATCACTGCTCAGAAGTGCCCTTTTGAAGTCCAGAATATTAATACCAGAGTATTTCTCCAAGGAACAAATAGAGCAACAAAAAAGGCATATTTTATTACCATGGTATTACACTGGTATTCTGAGAAAGGAATAATTAGTCCAAAGTGAAAAAAATATCATAAATAAAGTCCAAAGCCTTCCAAAATGTAGACAGGTATGTTTTCTATGTAAAATTATGCCTTTCAAAGACAAGGGAACATATGCTATATTATTTGCTCTTCTAAAATGCTTTTGTATGTACTTTTAAGAAATACATATATATATATCTCACTATCTGAACACTGCATAAATAAAGGTAAGTCTGTGAAGACTGTAACCAAAGCCTAAACAGATTGCTGCTCCTTTTAACTTAGGAGAAGTTCTTTCTCAATGTACAATTTCAAGTCTGAGGAGGAAAAAAAATAACAGTTACAAAAAGGATGTAATTTAGGATGCCGTATCTCGCTTGGTGAAAAATTCATTAAAAACCTTAGTCTTAGACGAAAGGGTAGGACAACTGTCTAAGCTCAGGCAGGAAGAAATGAAGACCATCCTACACACGCAGTCTGCTGCTGAGCCGCTAGGATTGGGAACGCACCCTTGGACCTTGAAGTCTAAAGCTGTGCTGGGTGCCGTGGCTGGCTTTAAGTGGGATGCCGGTGCAGCAGCACCGCTGAGGTTTGGCGGAAGGAAGGCGGCAGCGGGCGGCACGCTTGGGCTTTCCGTGGGAATGATGGAGCAGATCGTGCGGGTGGGATTGCAGCGCTACCATAAAATGAGAGTCAGTTAAAGTTAACAGCTACATGTTCCATAGAATCACTGCGTGTGCCAGGCACTACCCTATCGGCTGCCTGCGGGTTGTGGCAACAGTGAGTGTCTAACGCAAACATAGCTTTAAAAACCACAATAGCAAGCCTTGATTAACTCCGTAGAGATGAGCCAAATTTGGGGGATATGATAAGAAACAAATATTTTAAGTGATCTAAATGATATCTCAGAGCCAATCATCCCAGAACCTCCTATAGCAGAGATGAAGACAACCACCCCTTGGAACCACGTTGCTTCCATAAATGAATATTGGAAACTACTAATAATAGAGACATTCTTCTGGAAATAACTCCTGTTTAAAGATGGAAAATAGAAGAATGATCTTTGGAAGGAAAACAAAATCACAGCGAGGCAGAATAAAATATTAAGCAACCACAGGCAAATGGTAAATGGTAAAAGTGCATTTCTGGTGTTAGATACAAGAGGTTTACAGAAGAGCTGCTGAGTCTGGTGGGTGGTCAAAGTGTAAAGGAGCACTTGGTTATAAGGAGGCCATTGCAGGAAAACCGTTGCCTGGTCTTTAGGGTTCCTTGCAGGGAGGCTGCCCCATCTAAGCCATTCCTTCCAGGACATTAGCCTGCAAAGCTGTCTTAAACTGGAATGCCAATACAGGAAGCATTTGAACAAATCAATACACTGGACAATAATAAATTGTTAGGACTAAATGGTATTCATGCGGGAGGCTAAAAGGGCTCACATACAAGGCCGCTGAAATCTTCCTTCTGGTGTATGATTCGTTACTTGAATCAGCCTCAGCACGGGAGGAATGAAGGATGGCAGATGAGACACAGGCTTTTGCAAGGAGCACGGGGGTTATCCTAGAAGCTACGACACAAAATTTCTTACGTAAACTGCTTGCAACGGTAGGAAAGAGTAAATTGGTGTATATGAAGAGTGTTGTGCTATTTGGAAGGAGAGCTCCACTCCTGTGAGGATAGTTTTGCCTCTCAAATATTTTAAAATTCCTTGGAGTAATTGATGAAAATGACAGTAACAATCCGTATAGGATTGGAATTTGAAAAACTTTTGACAGCATCTCTTAGCAAAGCTGCTTTTGAAGGAACTTGACCATTTTCTCCTGGGTTACGAATGGGGATTACTTTAGCGATTCGGTTAGGGAAGCCCCGCAGGCTCTTTAAAGGCAAGGTCCTGAGAAAAGATTCTAGTTTGAGATCTAACGGAAATAACTGAAAGAAAATAGAGGTTATACTAGCACCTATGCATATATATATGTATATATTTTTATCTTGCACTATTAACAACTTTGAGGGGGGAAGAAAGAGAATAAAGAAGAGACTATTTTCATCACCTTTAAAAGTTATTGTCTTTTCTCTTCTTCTTTTTGAACAGGCACGAGGATGGTAAGCCCAGCATCCTTAAGAAAACTACTGGAGTCTTGTAAAGATCTTTCTTTACTCGATGTGTCCTTCTGCTCACAGATTGATAACAGAGTTGTCCTAGAACTGAATGCCAACTTTCCTAATGTGTTCATAAAAAAGAGTTTCACCCAGTGACTCACTACATATGCTGCAAAGGAATTCGTTTGACAGAGTTGTTTCCTGTGAATTTGTGCTGACTTCTTTAAAGAAGACCGTAATTCCCCTATGAGATAGTGGAAAGTATTAATTATCTGCACAAAATGGGTAAAAATATATTTAAATATATTATGCATTTCCTAAAGAGCTGATATTGTACCTACTAACTGTTTCACTCCTTGTTAATTGGTGGCATTGCATGTTTTTAAATTGTAGCCATATGTATGGCTTAATGAGAGGAAAATTTCAAAATGTATTCTTAGATGCCCCCTTGGGAATTCTAGACAATAAACTATCCAGGTAAAATCAAAAGTTAAATATTTAGCAGTTTGAAAAAGTTGATCGCTTCCATTTACTTATTTATATGTGTGTGCCTATGCACACACTTATCTATATGTGTGTATATATGTGTATACACACACACACACAAATACATTTATACACTGTAGCATTTTAATTTTATCTGCAGTGTAAGATCTTATTACTGACCTCTAATGAACTCTTTGAAAAAATAACAATGTATTCTAGTATAAGAATGGAGTGAAAAGACCTTTTTTTCTTCATTTTTTTGGCAATAACTTACATCTGATACATTTTTTTCTCCCTTCCTTCACCTGAAATAGATGTAGTAATGTTTTACAGTCCAGCATAAGCGACACAACAGATAAATGCAAGAACTTTCCACCTGAACTTATAGCAGAAATGAGAGAGACAGGATTACCCGCTGCTTCTTTGTACTGGATGTAAAATTTGAGCCAGGTATTTAGTGTCGTAACTGATCATTTGTAGAAAACTCCCAAACCATTTACTTTGCAAATTTCTCCTGTGATCAAGACTGTGTTGATGTGTAATCCATCTGCTTATTGTGCAACGTACCATGGAAATCAGTACTTAGGATAATGCATTAGCCACTGTCCCTTTTATAGGAATCAAATGCGCTGTCAGGTGTAAAAGCAAACATTTTTATTCATCAGATAGTGATGAAAATAGTGTTTGTTAAACACGGGCAGTATATTTTGATAATTTATTAGTTTAAGGTACTTGTTTCATTTCGTGCTCTTTCCAAGAGAGGTGATAGCTCCAAGTACTATTGGACTCACTCTCTCCTTAGCACAGTTTAGCCTTGGGAGAGGAAGGCTGTGTTGATGGATGAATTCCAGAGCTTTCTTCCTCTTGCGATTCCTCAGATGAAACTTTCTCTTTTTTTTTCTCTTTTGATTACTGCTGCAAAAATATGTTGCTGTTTACAGCTTGAGTTGTAAGTGTACATTTTTAGCCATTGTTGGTGAACGTGGACCATGAAACACGGTCTGTCATTTTGAAATTGCCATTGAAAGGCAGAGATACCGGAGCCCCACGTATTCCTGGTTACCCGCTGGAAGAACAGGCAACATACTTTGTCTGGCAGAAGTACCTTCTCACACTGGAGAAGACTGGCAAAGAATACTTCAGCTTCTGCAGGAAGTAAC
Organism: Eudromia elegans; assembly: GCA_003342815.1. Taxonomy (NCBI): domain Eukaryota; kingdom Metazoa; phylum Chordata; class Aves; order Tinamiformes; family Tinamidae; genus Eudromia; species Eudromia elegans. Next base: position 2,220,458 of record PTEX01000125.1, on the reverse strand, counting down.
TGCCCCCTTGTAAAGGGAAGCTATGAATCATTGGGGATTTGGTGGTCTCTGAGAGTCTTGAATGAATGCTCTGGACTGCGTGTGCTGCTGCCAATACTTTATAAACCATGCCATGGGACAGCTACAGAACACAGCTGATTTTTATAAAAAACACCTCTTTTCTATTTTTTTTTTAATTTACATAATCTTTTGAGAATTTGAGATCCAAAGAAGGGCATGTACCTGTCTTGCCCTTGCCCCTCGTTCTCCCCACACAGATGGCACTACAGGATTTCTAGCTAGGTTGTACTATTCCTTTTTATTTTTTCCCCAGAAACCTGGAGATTCCTAGAAAACTTTACATTTAGATTTTTTTTTTCTTCTTCACTGGCAGGTGTTAGCTTTGGTGTGGTTCTGTGCGAGACCTCATTCCTTTCAGTCAGATTTGGGTTAGTTTATGTTTCTGGGAACTTAATTTTTAATATTATTTTACCTACATGTAATGATATAGTGATTGAGGATTAGACATTGTTGTCCTAATTACAGAAGAACACAGAATCAGACAATGAGAGTTTACAAGTACCAGTAGTTTAAAATAAATGTGTTTTATTATTGTTGTAAAATTCCACTTCTCAGGGCGCATCTGTATTTTTGTCTTTTTTTTTTTTCCTGGAAGATACTTCTTGTCTTTTTCACACCAAGTAGTATGGGATGTGCATGAAGTGACACCCAATGTGCCTTATAATGGTAAAGTAGGCAAATAGTTAGTCTACTTCTACAGCATCAGTGAACTGTATTTAAAAAAAACAAGGTATATTTACAGTCATGTCTGTAAAGGATATCATTCTGTATTTCTGTTTAAGTAGCATAAAGGAGGTTTAAGCTGACACTTTATTCCTTATTTTGTACCTTCTGTTTGAAATTCTGTTTGTCAGGAATTCTATATTGCAACCTGAAATGTTCTTACATTTTAGGATTAATTGAAACCTGCTTTTTTTGGTCTGTTTAAGACTTAGCTATTGCTAATGTAATTAATTTAAATAACTGAAGAATATCTGGGGAAAGAACAAGCTTTGTCTATAGTTCCATGCTTTAATCTTCACTCAGCGGGTAAAAAACTTTTAGCTGTGGCTTTAGACCTCCATGAAGTCTTCCGGCAAAGAGAGGAGAGACCAGGTTTGACATTCCTGATATTTCCATGATTAAAAAAACAAAAGCAAAACAAAAACACATTTAGACCTTCCTTGTAAAGAAGCAAGAATAGGTCAGTGTCTTTTTAGTTCTGTTTTGTACATATATATGTTTATGTATATTTATACATATGCAACTTTTAATGCATATTTGTGTATGTTTACATACATCCATATGTATTAATCTCATCACTTGCAGGTAGTAATTATTTTTGTGAGTAACTGTGATAGGAAGAGGTGTTTTTCAGACGAATGGCTTCTAAACACCTTCTAAAAGGTTGTTTCCTTGCGCCTGGGGTCCAAGCTCCTGGATCCCTGTGCAGCGGGGAAGCCGGGGCCGCCCGGGTCTCCTGCGCCGCCACCTCAAGTGCCTCGTGGTTGTTTGTGCGTGGAAGGTGTTAGCGGCCACGGCAGAGGGGAATGCTGCTGCTGCAGGTGACTGTGTCCCTCTGAAACCCTCCTTTAGAGGGAGTTGTGCTCTGGCTTCGTTTGTTCCCAAATGAGTGAGATTAAGTCAGCTAAAGGATTTTAATTCTCCTGGAGCTGGGTCATCGTCTCCAACAGTAGACTGGCTCTCAGCCACATTACCTAAACACTGCTTTTAAGAATATTCTGGGGTTTATATTGTCCTTTTCCTTAAGTCATGTAGATGATGTGCTAGGACAACAGTTGTTAAAAAACTTGGTTTAAAAAAAGAAAAAGACTTGCCCTGAAGCTCATGCTCCTTAAATGCAGGCAACTTGACTCTGTGTATACTTGCCATGGGATCTCATGTAGGTAGCTACGGCATTTTATTTTGCTTGTTTTAAAAATCACTATTCAATTGTTACAACTTAAGGCATCTTCCCAACTCTTGAAAACTTCAATTCAATAATGTGCTTGCTTGTATTTGTTATCCTGAACTGTCTAAATAGCTCTCTAAAAATGTGGGGACTTTTATGCACACGTTATTCACATTAAAGAACAAGTCTTCAGTGGAAGGTTTTCACAGGGGCATGGGCCTTGTGCTTCGAAGCACAGTTTCAAACAAGGGAAAGCCTCGCACTTGCTGCCTGCCTCTTACCTTGGGGTTCTCGTGCCACCCTTCTCAGGTCATGTCCAGCAATGCTAAGCAGCAAGTGCAATGCATCCCACTGTGTGTTTAGCTATCCGAATATTAGACATCTAGCTTAAGCTGCTGGATTGCTCTGTTGGTCTTGGAAGGAGCTAGACACATCTCAAATTATTCACCCGCTCCAAGGATGGATGGTTAAGGAAAGTAGGATGAATCACTTCCTGCATTGCCTCTGTGGAGACTGTGCAGAGCGATTGAGCTCAGATTAGATCCTTAACTTTAGAATACTAAACTGGGATTAATGCCACCCAGTGCCACACCACCTGCCTTAGAATAGCAAAAACAAATAGGAAAAAAACAACACATCAGCCTCCACGTCCCAGCCAAACAAGATCCCCCAAATTTAATCCAGAAAGGAGGCAATTAAAGAGCTGTTGACAATTAGGAAGTCAGGTATTTAAATGCCAGGATCTGCCCTTGAGCCCCTTGAAAATGCCTGTACTGTTTTCTTTCTAATGAGATGCATCTTCTTTTATTTTTTAAAATCTCATGCACCCAGCTGGCTATATGTGTAGTTCTGTAAAAATGCATGAAACTAACTGAAAAGCATAATACAGTTCAGCTATTTTGATTAACTTTCAGACTGCTGTAATTTTGACTATGCCTAATTTAACTGACTCATCTGTCATCAGAAGTGTTGTCTGCTGTACATACACGGAGACTGTTTAGTTCTGGTTCTCGCCGTATGCATTTATTGCATTTCGTAGGGTAAGTTTTCCACATAACATCTACAAGATTCCAAAATGTAACATTTTATTATATAAAGTGTGGGGGAGCTAGTTTTGTATGTTTGTTATTACTCTTTTGCGATGATTGCTAGAGTTTTTGGAATTACTGTGTTAAAAGATGTCTCATTTAATGCATTTATATGTGCTGTGTTAGACACAGCTAACACCTTTCCCAAAAGGACATGTTTGTCCTTGATAGTAATTGCTGTGGGTTTAGGTTTCTGACTTGACAATTGGAAGTCTCTTTATTAGAAAATGTTGCCGCACACAGGACAAACTGTGATAACTGGCACTTAAGAAAGGCTGCCACATCAATCTCTTACGTGTTACAGGTCCTAAGGATCTTCAGAGAAAGGCCAGGGTAAAAGGTGGCTTTTTAAAAAAAAAAAAAAAAAAAAAAAGTAAAAGAAAAAGAAAAAAAATCAAGTTTATTAATAGGAGGCAAAGGTAGGATCTTCCCCTTTAGCTGATAGACAAAGTGCTGTTACTTCAGGGGAAGTTGTGTGACTCTAGTTTTCCTGTCTTTTTTCCTGTCTTGTTTTGGCTTAATAGTGAAAAATGATGCCATTGTGAGAGACATCCCAAGCTGGAGAGGATCCTTTGTGAGAAATGAAGTTTTTCTTGCACTTTGTCTTTTTTTTTCCCCCCTACAAACAAGCAACCCTTTACCCCAAACCTTAACTATAAGAAAACTATGTTTCCTTTTTTGAATACTAAGGAAATAAAAAAATCTAAGAAAGTTGGGAAATTATCCAAAGGGAACTTCTGGGAGAGCAGCTGTGAAATTTCCTGAACGGGTGGCAAAAACTACTTGAAGATATGAAGAAAGAAAAAGCTTTACTGTTGAGAAACTTGCCCAGAAATTTAGCTTCCCCTGTATGTTTCATACCCACATTGTTTTATAAAGTCGGGATTTGGCCTTTAGGCACTGCTGTTATTAAGCTTCCAGGCACATCTTTGTGCAAAAGTTGCTGATGTCTCTTACCTATATTTCATTTGGTAAGGCCTCCATAAAAGTAGGCTTTTTTTTTTCCTTCACTCAGCACTGCCTACCTGTACATTTGTTAAAATTCGAAATGATTTTTGTACATGTGCTTATATACAAATGCAGACTGTTAATTGCTTAGGATTTTTGTAATTGGACCTCAAAACTGCAAAGTTTTGAGGAAAATAATGGTAATCTTGAGACCTGCCCTTTGATTTATTTGCTTCAGTATACTGATTGCTGAAGATGGTGGGCATGGGAAGAATACCTGTTTTAAGAAACTTGAATCATGTTCATTTGCTTTTTTAATGAGAAGCAATATTTTTCTTAGCTTGGGAAAACCTATATGTAAACCATTATTAACATAAGAATTTGGTAACATTTCCCACGTACACTTTTGTAGTGTGTGCATACAATGCACCAAATTATTTTACAGTAGGATTATTGTCACCATGAAGTCAAAGATAGACAATGGATTAAGATAAAAATCCTTATTTTTGTGTATCAACAACAGTTTCTGTTAAAGTTGAGTAAAATCTTGCATGTTAGAAACTGTTAAGTTTGCGTGTTCTTATTTTTCGCATTTGTTTCCATGGATCTGAAGTCAGGGATCACCGCAGGTGAGGTGCTGTGTTCTGCTTGCTCCGTTGGAAACTGAGTGTAGTGCCTGGCTGTTCTTCATGTTGAAACATGAGAAACAGGACAAGTTTATGGAGCTCACTGAACCCTCTGAGAAGTTTAGGGAGATGCTGCATATAGCTGTGGTGAATTTACCAATTTTTTGTGTATTTATATACAATTATACCATTGTCAAGAACTGTTAATGCTAAAGACTGCTTTGCTGTCAAATAGTACAAATCTTTGTTTCCTATCTGGAGAGGAGTATTCTCTACAGGGCATCAATCTCTCTAGATTTAAGTTTTTACGTGCAGTGCAGCACACACCTGCACTGTATGCACTGCCCTGGAATAACCAGGGGCAAGTTAGAACTGTTTGGTTGTGGTTTGGAGAGTGGCAGCTTGTCTGTGCTCTGGATTATTTTGGAGTAGGTGCTGCCAGTGAATTCAGTAGTCAGGAGTTAGTGTGCCCACAGGAAGACCTTGCGTGTTGTGATGCTGTTTTCAAGTGTGGAGAAGCCCTAATTCTCTTGAAATTCCCTTGAGCCGTCATAGGGAAATGGCTTTGATCTTGTTCTAGTTCTTAGCTGGTGTAAAACCACGGCAGCTCTGTAGCAATTTACAGCTTTTTATAATCCACCTCTTTGGAAAGCAGGTAGGGGAATGAGAGGAGGTAGAGGCCTGGTCTCCATAAGTGGGTCCTGAGCGCCCAGCTGAGGCGCACGCAGTTGCCTGGGGAAATGTCCTGCTCTCATTTGTTGCTGTGAGGAGGCGAGAGGGAAGGGCACCCCTAAGCTATCTGCATGAAGGCAGCATCACAGCTACCCCCCTACCTCAGCACCCACCTCCGATAGCCAAACGCTTGTGCACTATTTGTTATTTATTGGCATGCTCAACGAGAGAGCTGGAGTCATGTCAAAACAACTGTTACTGTGTTGCCTTTGGAAGGGATGGATTTCTACACAAGGTAGACAAGAGCAAGAGTAACTAATTAGTAAGTAACGAGTAACTGTTCCAAACACTATGTATGATAGTTTCGCTGTGCTTGCTAGGGCAGTAAGCACACAAGGGTGCTCTGTAGCAGACTGAGAAGGGAAAGACGGTGACTGCTTCTAAGCAGATTTCCTACAACTGGAGCGTATTTGAATCACACAGAATCACAGAATGGCTGAGATTGGAAGGGACCTCTATAGAACTTCTAGTCCAACTCCCTGCTCCAGCAGGGACCCCTAGAGCATGTGGCACAGGGTGGCATCCAGGTGGGTTTGGAAGATCTCCAGAGAAGGAGACTCCACAGCTTCTCCGGGCAACCTGTTCCAAGGCTCCGTCACCTTCACAGGAAAGAAGTTCTTCCTCACATGGACATGGAACTACCTGTGTTTCAACTTCTACCCATTACCCCCTGTCCTATCACTGGCCACCACCAAGAAGAGTTTGGTCCCATCCTCTTTACACTCACCCGCAGGTACTTAGACATATTGATCGTATCTCCTCTCAGTCTTCTCCAGGCTAAACAGGCCCAGCTCATTTAACCTCTCCTGATATGATAGATGCTCCAGTCCCTTAATCATCTTTGTTGCTCCTCACTGGACTCTCTCTAGAAGCTCCACATCCCTCCTGTACTGGGGAGCCCAGAACTGCACCCAGTACTCCAGGTGTGGCCTCACCAGGGCTGAGCAGAAGGGCAAGATCCCCTCCGTCGACCTGCTGGCAACGCTTCTGTTGATGCATGGCAGGATGCCATTGGCCTTCTTGGCCACAAGGGCACATTGCTGCCTCATGGTTAACTAGTCAACCAGGAATCCCAGGACTCTCAAATCCCTCTCTTTGGAGTTGCTTTCCAGCCAGTCAGCCCCTAACCTGTACTGGAGCCTGGAGTTATTCCTGTGCAAGTGCAGGACCCTGCACTTGTCCTTGTTGAACCTCAAGAGGTTTCTCTCTGCCCAGTTCCCCATCCTGTCCAGGTCCCTCTGGATGGCAGCACAGCCCTCTGGAGTGTCGGCCACTCCACCCAGTTTGGTCTCATCCACAAACTTGCTCAGGGTGCACTCTGTGCCCTTGTCCAAGTCACCGATGAACAAGCTGAACAGCACCAGGTCTAGCACCGATCTCTGGGGGACACTGCTGGCCACAGGCCTCCAACTGGACTGAGCCCTGTTTATCACAACCCTCTGGGCTCTGCCATCCCGTTAGTTCTCAATGCACCTCACTATCATCTCCAAATGGCACGAGTAAGGGCCAAAATTAGGAAATTAGCCTTTTGGGGGTCCCTTTCCTGTACATAGATAAGTTATATGGATAGGGCAGTTCCTTGTCATTGTGCTTTAAGGCTCCCTAACTTCTAGATACTTCTGTTACTTCTCTCCTGCTGCTGTCTCCAAAAGATGTTCAAACTGATATTTATCACTGCTCATGCTGGTGTTTCAAGCTCTGTTGTATAAAATACTAATGTACACCTAAAGATCACACACCATCCGCGTTCCTTGTTAAGACTGTTTGGGAAAATAGGCTTCAGAGAGTTGAAGTGAGGAAGGAATTGTCAATACAATAAAGTCACAGTGTAGGCACTGGTTAGGAAGGCCTCCGACAGGCGACAACAGTAGCCAACTGTTTCTGAAGGTGTTTTTAAGGAATTTTCTTCTGTCCCTCATGTGGACGCGTGACACTGAGAGCCACTTATTCTCCAGACTATCGTTTAACAAACATGCACATTCAGTTTTAACCCTACTTTCTCTTTTGTGCACCTCTTTTGACGTAGCAGAGCTATAGACCTTAGCATCTTCTCTCTGTTTGTTTTTACTGTTTTCCTCTGAGACTGGTGCACTTAAAATACTTTCAGAAGTAACGATTACCATTCAGAATGACGTGTTTCCTCCTTGTGTTTTGTGTTCTGCTTAATCCATAATAAACTGAAGATTCGTTATTAGCCTATTTGTGTTCTTCAGTGCATCTTCTTTGCGTGCCTGATCCGCATGACTCTCCTGGGTAGATGCTGTTAAATGTTCCATCTCCAGACGCAGCTCAAGCCCTCATACCTGACTCATATTCAGATAACTTTGATTTGTACTACTGAATATGCACTTATGGTGTAACTTGTACACACAAAAATGGAGGACTAGCCCTATATTTATAAAGTGAATTTATTGTGAGGAAATTATCTAATGCCTTATTACTAACTTAAAGCTATTTTGTCTTTAAAAGTGAATTACATATTTAAACACACTGATTATTTCTATTTAATAACTTAAGCCTGTTTTATTGTGACATGCTGGATTGTTTAAAATATGTTAGTGTTGTACATTTTTATTCTGTTAATAGCAGCATAAAGAAATTGAAATTAATGTCCTCACTGAGCTGTTGCTGTCTGCTAATACAGACATGACAGAAATGATGTTTAAACAGAAACGTTTAAAATGTATTCAGCCTATAGTGTTTATCTTGCTTTGCAAACTTAATTTGTTTCCCTTTGATTGTGTTGCAAATACCAAGTGTGCATTAAATAATAAAATTATTTGTCTACATTCATTGATCTTTGGTGCATTGATTTTTAAAAAGTGAAATAAACCACACAATATGTTTTGAGGAGGAACAGTTTGATTTTTTTTTTATCACTGCTTTTTGAATTAAGTTGTTCTGGATATCTTTAGATCCAAATTTGTGAACTAATTTTTATAAGGTGTATTTTTAATATTTATTATTGCAGCTGTGTAAATGCACATGGTGTTGAGTGCAGTACACAAAATATATTGCTGCCTAAAATGGTTTATGGTCTAGGTACAGAGTAAGAGACAACAGGTGGATATAGACAGATGGGATATGAGAGAATGTGGAGATTACAGTGTACCAGAAAAAAGGCCTGCAAGAAAAAAGTAATTGTTGACTTTCTTTCAAGAATTGTTTCCTACTCTATGATAATAACATTCAAGTTAATGTAGCTCTTAATCCATTTAATTATATAGGTAATTATGTGTTTGTTTAAAGGATGTGAGAACTCAATAGGACAAACTAAGTTGAGGAAAGACTTTACAAAATTATGTGACTTTTGAAATTAAGAAACAGAAGAACTAGTTATCAAAAGGACTTAAGTTGTCCTAACACCAAGAATTAGTATTTAATTAGAAATGAGCAACCACTTGGCTAGATTTTGACTTTTCTTATTACATAGAAAGTGTAATTATTGTTTCAGAATTGTTTAGCAAACAAGTGTTGGTCTATTCTGTTCCAATTTTTTGGTACATAGTTCAGCAAGAGTGATGCTTGACCCGATGCTGTTAACTGTTCAGGAAGATAGAATCATGGAATCATAGAATGGCTAGGGTTGGAAGGGACCTGTAGAGGTCATCCAGTCCAACCCCCCTGCACACGCAGGGTCCCCTAGAGCATGTGGCACAGGGTGGCATCCAAGCGGGTTTTGAAGATCTCCAGAGAAGGAGACTCCACCACCTCTCTGGGCAGCCTGTTCCAGTGCTCTGTCACCCTCACCGTTAAGAAATTCTTCCTCAAGTTCCTGTGGAACTTTTGGTGCCTCAATTTGTGGCCGTTTCCCCTAGTTCTATCACTGGCCACCACTGAGAAGAGGCCAGGCCCATCCTCCTCACTTCCTTTCTTGAGATATTTATATACATTAATCAGGTCCCCTCTCAGTCTTCTCTTCTCCAGGCTGAAGAGGCCCAGCTCTCTCAGCCTTTGCTCATAGGGCAGATGTTCCAGACCCCTAATCATCTTTGTGGCCCTGCGCTGGACTCTCTCTAGCAGCTCCACATCCCTCCTGCACTGGGGAGCCCAGAACTGCACACAGATGCTCATGTCAAAGCTGCTAAAATAGTGAACTTTGAATTGTTTTCTTGTGTATTTAAGGCAAGTTCCCTTAGACCTGTTTTTAATCTCCAACACACAGAAAAGTTAAGCCTCGTTTGTCGCCCTTTGTATCACAACTTTGCCTTGAGCCAATGTTGTTCCCAACAGGCTAAAATGATCCTCAAGCGTGAGGAAAGGCACCTGCAGGGTTCCATCTCTTTTCTGGGCATCCAGGGCAAAATGCTGCTGACTTGTGAGTGTGCTGAGTGCCGCCTTTGGTTTCACTTCTGCCTGCTCTGCTTTTAACAGATCCTGGCTTTCAGTGCTGCTTTTGCCGTACTAACAATTCACACCTACACCTGAAAATTGCCAGGTGTTTCTTTCTCTCTCTGTGGTAATTATCTTTGAAAAAGAGAGGAGGAAAAAAAAAAGAAAAGAAAATAGGACTAAAGTTTAAAATACTAAAATCTGGAAACCATGAATGCCTGAGGTTGTATATTCTCCTTTTGCATTCTTAGCTGGAGGGTGGAGAGGAAGCGGTTATGTTTCAATATTTTAGTAGTTTTGTATGTTATCAGTCCAAAGGGTTTGACAAAAGTGTAATATTCAGTGAAAGTTTATAAAACACCTTTGTCTTGGCCCTGTTGCCATAAGACAAAATTGGCAATAGTTGAGTTTCTGAGAGCAGAACACCAACACCATAGATGTGATAGCATGCATGCTGCAGTTGTTTATTCACTGATACTAACAATTGCCATATACAGTATGAACATTTGCACTCATATATACATATACAAAGTTGACATTTATTGTTATAAGCAAATTTTAGTATAACACTTTCCCCTCAGTTTTAAAGATATGTAAATTAGAAACATTTGGACGCAGTGACCACACAGTTTGGAACTGCCACGTTCCTTCAGGAGTTGAAGAGCTGCAGGGGCTTCTGTAACAAGATCGCATCTGTGTCTTTGTTTTCCCTAAGCACTGTAAAAGACAGGTGAGTGTGTGCTCTGTAGTGTGTGGGTATTTTTTTCTGAGAACGACACTAGTGTATTTTTTCCAGATATCTCCCACAGATGATGGGTTTAAATTTGGATGAGTAAAGAAACTCCAGGTCTTCCTTGCATCTTTCACTCTACCATATCGTTAGTACCTGTTGCGGCCTCTGTTCTCACATACCGCAACAGTGTCTGCCTAATAAAGGCAGAAAGACCAGTCCTGTTAGTGTGGTACTACATTTTGCCTTGACATGGAAAAGGAAATTAGAAGATTAGCTGTATTCAGTATTTTCTATATTGACTAGTAGATTCGGGCATTTTGATGTCTTATTTGCTCTTCTTACATATCGTGTTTTATCTAATGAATCTCGGATATCTAAACTGCTTCCCGCTTTCTTGTAATAATCTGTGGCAGTACAGTTAGGTTGTGTGTCTAGGATCTGGCTGCTGGTGCTGAAAAGATGCAGTGCTTAGTGAAGGAGTTGACCTCGCCCTGGATCAGGTTCTGAGTCCTGCTTTAATGTAAATGATGGAAGTTTCATGTGTGTAAACGCTTTGGTGAATTTTGTTTCCTAAACCACTATTAGCTAAGTAGTAGCACTCAGGCAGATGTGTGCTCTATTAAACTACAGCATAGACTGACAAATGGTCTTTGTGGAAAGAAAAAAATAAGGTTATTTCACACTTTCAAAACCTTGTCACTTGACTTGCAATTCTCTAAAATCTATCTAAGTCTAAATAGACATCCATATCCCTCCACTTTTGCTTTAATCGGAACTACCCCAAAGGCTCTTGAATGTCTTGGTTACATGGCTAACGTAAGAGTTTCCTGACTGCCCCCATGCCCAGGTGAGTGAGATGCTCACCTAGCTTGTGTTCAGTTGAAGTAGGATTGTAGCAGCACCTGTACTTTGCACAAAACACCTCAATGGGAGATGTGGTCAGGACTGTGGCTGGCCTTATTTGACCTAGTAAGTGCTAGGTCCTAGGCTAGTGGTGGAGCACAACTAGGGTGCGGGAGACGCTGGACTTGGGCCCTGAGCATGAAGCTCAGGTCGAACATAGCTTCTAGGTTACAAGGCGGCATGGGAGGTGAGGACCCTCTCAATTTGAAATGGGTGGAGGTCACGTCGGGAGTGTGTGTCCAGGTCTGCACTCCCAGTTCGAGAAGGACATGGAGCTGATGGAGACAGTGCAGCGTGGGGCTGCCACGATGATAAAGGGACTGGAGCGTCTCTCCTATGGGGAGAGACTGAGAGAACTGGGACTGTGCGGCCTGCAGAAGAGGGAGCTGAGAGGGGATCTTGTCAATGTATACAAATATATTAAGGGAGGATGTGACGAGAGTGGGGCCAGGCACTTAGTAATGATGCCCAGCAGCAGGACAAGAGGCAACAGCCACAAATTGAAGCATAGGAAGTTCTTCCTGGATTCGAGGAAAAACTTGGCTGTGAGGATGACAGAGCCCTGGAACAGGCTGCCCAGAGAGGTTGTGGAGTCTCCTTTTCTGGAGATCTTCCAAACCCACCTGGATGCCACCCTGTGCTCCGTGCTCTAGGGGTCCCTGCTGGAGCAGGGGAATTGATGATCTAGAGGTCTCTAGAGGTCCCTTCCAACCTCATGCTTTCTGTGAGTCCATGTGCTCAGCAGCTTCTAGTTTCTCCCAGACCTCAAGCTTTCCCTTTCTTCATTTTTTCTTTTTTTTCTTACAACCTTCTGTCACACAAAACCAACATATCAAGTATGTTGGTGTTTATGCTATGATGTTAATCAAGGAAACATCCCTCCAAATCTGGTAAACATAATTTTGGAAGGGCTCCATAAAAATCACCTCTTATACGCAAAGAGAAATTCTTTGGTTTTAGGGCTAGGGAATGGCCATGTCACTGTTTCGTTGGCCTCCTTGCGGAATTTCTCCAGGTCATTACAGGGAATGAACATCTGCATCTTGTCATAGGTGCCCAGAGCATCCAAGGTTAAAAGTCCTTGGCTAGACTGAATCACCTGAGCCACATTTTTCATTTCCTGATGTTTGCCATAAAACAAGCAAGCAAGAAGTATTATTCAGAATTTCAGGAATGAGAAGAAAGTCGATGACATTTAAATAGTGGCATTTTAAGGAAATGCCAGTTTGGTGAAGTTAGAAAGAGTCCTGAAGGACAAAAATCAGCTCCCCTACGTGCATCAAGGCAGCACCTCTGCAACCTGTCACGTCTCAGGGTTCTCTCCTTCCCGGGAAAGCCCCATCCGCGCTCACTGTGCGCGCAGGCACCGTCCTCACGCACCGGTGTGCGCCCGTCCCGGACGGACACGGAGCTCGCTGCTTCCCCGTCCCGCAGCCTCTGCCGCTCGCCCGCGCCTGGAGCGTTTGGTGTGGGCAGAGCCAAGGGAAAAGGCCGGGAGCGGGGCGCGCGTGGGGAAGGGCTGGCTCCGAGTTGGGGGGTGCTGTGGCAGTGCTGGCACGGGGCAGCGTGGCATTTCGGCACAGAGTGCTGTGTCCCGCGGGCTCACCGCGGCTGGGAAGCGGGGCTGCGTGCAAATCATGGGCCTTCACATCCCAGGGGCAGCGCCAACCCGGGGAATACGGATGATCATCCCGCTTCTCCAAAAATCCCGCTCCCGGGGGCCTCATATTGGCTCTTATTTGTTGTCCTAGGGGAGGCTGCAAGAGAAAAGATTGGAGATAGGAATCTTTGGTTTAATTTTATGATTTTCTATAATGTTCTATTATTATAAAGAAAAAGTATACAATGTGTGCTTGTGCATATACATATATATATATACGTGTGTGGGTGTATGTATCTATACACAAGCATACACATACTCATCCACGTGTATACCTGCATGGTAACCGCACAGCACATAGTGGGCATAGCGTAGGACATGGTAATAGCTTCGTTGCTTGGGACAGCCACCGGCTTTCTCCACGGCTCCGGATTTACTGGAGTGGCAGAAACGTGACCGTCTGGGTGAGCTCCAGGGACGGCTGCTGAGCCACAGCCTGTGCGACATGTTCTGGGTGTCCCACCTGGAGGGGTCTCTAGAGGTCCCTTCCAACCTCAGCTGTGCTAGGAGAGATGGCAACGCTAACTGGGCAGTTGTGTCTTCTGAAGCAGCTTCCTCCCTTACTTGACCGCACAAGGCATGTTGGAAAGTCGGGCTGCCAACCCTCTTCCTTGCCCACCTCAAAAGGCCACAGGATCATAGTTTAGAAAGGGAGTGCCTAAGGCAGACATCTAGAGTAGAAGATTCTAACTGTCCAATGTTGGAAATGAATTATCCTCTGATGCTGTTCAGCAAAACTGGCATGCAAAAGGTTAATGTTAACTGGTTCCTCAAATCCACTGACAAGAAAATTAATTTGGTTTATATTCAAGTTTACAGAGACCATGAGACAAAGCCCCTTCTTCCCTTCATGGCTGAGTCTTCGTCGTGCCTCCAGCCTGTCAAGCTATTTCCACAGCCAGGGTACACACAGGCTCAAACTGTGTCTGGGATCCACCTTTTTGGCCAGGCTGTGCTCATCGTAGATTGTTTTTGTAATCTGGGCAGGTCCATAATTAATATTGAACTGAAAATGGTGTGTTCCCCCCATTTCTGGTCAGCGCTATGGCATTTGCTGTACTGTAGTGTAGTTAGATTTGTGTGAAATACTCATTTCTTTCTAAAACTTAGTCTTACTGACATGTGTTTTTGTTTTATTTGCCTCCGCTCAATTTGCCTGTTGTGCCAGCCAGAGACTCTGAGATCATGATATGTCACTTAGCTGTTTTCCCCGTACAGAAGTCTGCTGTAGCAGAATGCCTGAGTGGCATGGGGCTTTGACACAGTATTTTAACGTTTTCACCACGTGCTTGCCTTTCGTGGTAGGTATCTGTAAAGATACCGGTAAAGCTGAGACGGCTTCTAAGATGTGAGCTTGGATGAGGCCTTACTGGCCAGCGCTGGGGCTGAATTCTGGGGTTAATCCTGCCCAAAAAGGACCAAGCCCTGGGAGGTGTCAGGCAGTTTGAAGCGTGTTGTTTACCGGTGCCGCATTGTTTAGCCAGGAAAAGAGGCAACTCTGGGGGTGATTCCAGAAGCACTGGGAGGCTGCCTGCCCAGAGATAGTGTGTTTTACCTTTCCCAAGCGATGGTCTGGCATCTGGGCCCCTAGGGGTGGCTTGGCTTGAGGAAATCCCTGCGGAAACCCAAGCGGGTGGAACGTGCTCCAGTGTTTCGCCTGAGCCTCCTTCCTCCGCCTGAGAGCGGCCGCCAACGGCAGGGGGCGCGCTCGCAAGGGGGGCGCGCGCCCCTAACGGCCGCCCGCCTAACGGCCCC
>PTEX01000125.1:2137096-2191840 GCA_003342815.1 Eudromia elegans | reverse complement strand
AAAAAAAAAAAAAAAGCCCGACAGAGGAGCCCAGTTCGCCGCTACCAACCAAAATAAGAGCGCGCCCCGCGCAGTGCAGCCCTCGCAGCTCCCGCAGCCCGTGCACCCTGCGCACCCCGTGCAGCCCACGCACCCCGTGCACCCTGCGCAGCCCCGTGCACCCTGCGCACCTCATGCACCCTGCGCACCCCGTGCAGCCCGCGCACCTTGTGCAGCCCGCGGCCCGGTGCGGACCTGGAGGGTGCCCCGTTGCGCAGGGATGGAGCCCGCCCGCCCTGGGACCTGCGGAGTCCCAGGTCCCAAGCCGGGACGGCCGCTTCCTACTTTTTATTTATTTAGTTTATTTTGTTTATTTTTTATTTAATTGACTTTTTTTTTAATGTATATTTTCCTTTTCTTTAAGGGTGGAGGATGAAATAATTTAAAGGGGAGGGAGAGGGCAAGACATCTTCTTCCAAGCCAATGCCCGGCTCTCTAATTTTAAAAGAGACTCTTATTTTGCAGCTTTTCTCCTTTCCTTTTTTTTTTTTCCTTTTTTTTTTTTTTTTTTTTTTCGCCCGGCTCCTGAACTTCGCAAGCGGGCGGCGGGGAAGGAAGGGGTCTCGCAGCCTCCCGTGCGGTTGAGGGAGAGGCTCTGCCGAGGCCGCAGGGGCCCCCGCGCCCGGTGGACGCGGAACCGCCGCAGGCTGCGCGGGGCAGCGGCCCGCGCGGGGGGCACGGGCGCCTCTCGCCGGGTTTTACCGCAGGACGAGCTAAATTGCAGCTGGAGGAGAGAGAGGTCAGTAGTTCTTCCGAATGCGTCTCTCTGCCTGCCTGCGTGCCCAGCTACTCCCTGGGAAGGGAAAAGCTCCAACTTTGCTCTGTGTCCTCCGCAATCGACAGGAGGCTCCGTAGGTTGCAGGCGCTGCTGCTCCCGGTGAGGTGAGACCCGAGGCACACAGGCACTTTTCTGAGACAAGGGGAAAATCAGGAGCTCCTTTTCCCAGTCACACACAGAATTGCTCCCTCCTCCCCGCTTTTCCACTTTTTTTTTTTTTTTTTTTTTTTTTGAGGGGGGGTGTCTCTTTTGGATTTGCACTAGTTGACAACTTTTATTTAAAACGACACTTTAGAACCCGCCACTTAATGCATTATTCACATTTTTTTTAAAAAATGCTTGAAAGAAATCACGTTAATGAAGAGAACATTTGTAGTAATTTGGTGATAATTATCAGAATCACCAAATATTCGCAGAGGCTTTAACATTACGTGTTGGAAGAAAAGCAAAACACATTATTTTAATAGTCTGATATGCAAACTATGGACCATTCAATTACATGGCTTAATAATGCATACATGATGTGATCTTGTTATTGGGGTAGGAAGGGCTGCAGTAATTCACTCCAAAGACCAAGTGTGCTCTTACATCCAGTAAAATCCATTGCCATGGATCAGGGGGCCCTGCCAAACTACATTTAAGAGAATAAAAATTAATGACTGAGAATTTGAGCGTTAAATTAACATTAATTATATGACCTGCCTGCTGGAAAGATTAAATTTCTTACGCCCTAATTAGATAACGTCTCCTCATACATCAAACAATTTCCATTTCCAGATTTCGCTATTAAAATGCAGGACGGGGCGGCCCGGCCGCCTCCCGAGGCTCTCCCGGCCTCTCCCGACCTCTCCCGCCGGGAAGCAGCCGGGCCCGGGCGCCGCCTCGGGGCGCAGACCCCCCTGGCCCCGGTGCGGGGCGGCCGGAGGGGCCGCCCCCCGCCGCGCGAGCCACTCGAATCGCTGCCTTTTAGCCCCTTTCGCGAGGAGAAAACCCCAGCGAGCCCCCTGCCGACTCCCTCTACTCCGCCCCTTCCCGTCCCCGCGCCAAAGACGCGAGGGTTTTTTTTTTTTCCTTTCATTTTTGGGGCCGTTTTCCTACTTTTCCACCCCGGCCCCACTCCTGCACTTCCCTCAGAGAAACTTCAGGGCTGGACGGTGACCTGGCCGAAATGGATAATTACAGCAACAATAACAATAATAGTGATAGTGATGATGGTGAAGATGGTGATGGTGGTGAAGATGATGATGGTGGTGATGAAGATGCCATTGCCCTCGCACCGCGGGCACCTGTGCGAGCGGCCACCGCATCTCCGTTTCACGGCTTCGGGTTTCAGGGCTCGAACCTGTCGCGCTTGTGCCTTCTGCGAGGGGAAAGGAAAACGGGGAACAAAAAAGAATGAAAGAAAGAAGAGAAAAGGAGCCAGGGAAGTTCCTGCAGGTGGGAGTGTGTGTGGGGAGCCTGGGGGGACCCCTTGCACCACCCCCCTGCTGCTTACAAGGAGATTGGTGCTCCCTAGGAAGAGAGCTGGGAGTGTCGCAACGCGTTGCCCTGTGCCTGCTTCACGCGGTGCTGCTGAGCTCAGGCAGAGCTCGGCTCATGTCCCTGCCAGGCCAGGGCCCCTCCGGGGCTGTCCCATCCATCCCAGGGCCTGTCCCCCAGGAGCAGCGATGACCCTCCAGGTGCGGGCAGCCGCCAAGCCCTTGTCCCCTCCCGGCCGGGGGAAACATCTCGGGAGCCCAGCTTTCCACCCCGGGGCAATTGAGGTCTGACTAGCAAGGAGGAAGGGTGGCCACAAGTTGTTCACATGCACAAGAAGCCCACGGACCTGAGCAATGCTTGGAGCAGCAGCATGTCCACGTCCCAGGAGCCACAACTCCCACAGGCCTCCATCCAGGCACAACTCGGAAGCTTGAACCAAGGAAACAGGGGAAAGAATAGCAAATAAAGCTGAGCTCAGAGAGTTCCCACTGTTTCCCATCCTCTCCAACCTTTCCTACAGAAAATCACTTCTGAGCCAGGTCAGTTTGGTTTCTCTCCCTCCGTCCTCTCCCTCTCCCATCTGTTTCAGTGGTGGAGCTGAGGGTCCATAAAGATGCACCGAAGACGGCAGGACGGAGTGGGCGACGCTATGAAATTGTGTCCGCATTTAAAACAGCCCGGCTCGTCTCTAGTTACCGAACTGTACAGCCAGGAGTGACATATACCACTCATTTTGATAACCTAATGATCAGCCTAGTCATTTTACACTGACCAAAGGGTAGAGTTGACCCCAGTGTTTCTCTGTTCACGCAGGGGGAGACATGGTGGGTTGTCCCCTTCCTTCCTGCTGCTGGGAGAGAGGGCTTAAAGTTAAAAGGCAGTTGAAAACATCCTCAGCCCGGGACATCTGCTCGCGTTCACCTGCAGCTGATGTCTTTAAACGAGCCCTACTCCTCCTCCCTTTGGAGAGCAAGGTGGACCCAGAGAGCTGGACTGAGCGCTGCTGCTGCTGCGGTGAAAGGACGGCTGCACCTCTGCAGGTGCACTCGGCTCTCTGGGGGTGCTGATCCGAGCTGGAAGAGCAGGGATCTCTCTGCCTCTCCCACACACACTGCCTGAAAGGCAATCACTCTTCCTCCGGAGCAGCTCAAATAATTCATGCACCATAATCATTGTATATTCCTATTAAAGTGACACTGAAGACTCAATTCTTCAAGAAAAAGGATTTGCCCATCACCTTAGATAATTGCTGAAGTGTTACATATCTGAAAAAAAATCCCTAGGACTAAAATAATACAATAGTGTGCATATACGAACAGGTTAGGGATGATTCCCGCACCCGGAGCTCCCAGACTCGAACAGGAGCCTCTCCGTATGCAGAAAGATGTCCCCCCTGCCATGCAAACATATAGCTGGATCTCCTCGTCAGGGAGCCCGGCTGAGGTGGCACCTGTGGGGCAGTCACCAGCAAATGCGACCGAGGGGAGTCAACCCCCTTACGCGCACGGGAAGAGGGACTTCCACCCGCTCCCCTTTCCCGCTGCGCCTCGGGCCCGCGCTTCACCATAAACAGCTTCAAGGTGCCTCGTTTCAGCAGTCACACTGCGAATTGGCTCCTTAGTTATTCTGTAGCTCAAAGGTGTGCAAAATAGCTGCCTAACCGGGAATAAAATTATCGTAAGCACAATTATGCCTGTGCAGAAAGGACAAGGTCGTAAGGGAGAATCCCAAATGTCAGCAAGACTAGTTCATGATGGATTGTCCCGGGCAGAGCTGTCCAATGTCATACATCACAAAAAGTTAAAAGATGATGCAGTTTGTGCCTCAGGCTTGTTGTCAATTCCCGCCCGCGGCCCCGCAAAATCCACGCGGTACCCGGGGCCATCTGGCGCGGCTGGGACGTGTGGGGCAGGGGCGGCGCGGGTTTGAGGGCGCTGCCTCCCTGAGGATGGGGCCAAGCTCTTCTCTATGGTGGCCAGTGACAGCACAAGGGGTAATGGGTGCAAGATGAAACTCAGGCAGTTCCATGTCCATGGAACTGGACAGTGAGGGTGATGGAGCCCTAGAACAGGCTGCCCAGAGAGGCTGCCCAGAGAGGCTGTGGAGTCTCCTTCTCTGGAGACCTTCCAAACCCGCCTGGATGCCACCCTGTGCCCCGTGCTCTGGGTGTCGCTGATGGAGCTGATGGGTTGGACTAGATGATCTCTAGAGGTCCCTTCCAACCTCAATCTTTCTGTGAGTCCCTGTGCTCAGCAGCTTCTGGCTTCTCCCAGACCTCAAGCTTTCCCTTTCTTCCTTTTTTCCTTTTTTTTTTCTCACAACCTTCTGTCACACAAAACCAACATATCAAGTATGTTGGTGTTTATGCTATGATGTTAATCAAGGAAACATCCCTCCAAATCTGGTAAATGTCATTTTGGAAGAGCTCCATAAAAATCACCTCTTACACGCAAACAGAAATTCCTTGGTTTTAGGGCTAGGGAATGGCCACGTCACTGTTTCGTTGGCCTCCTTGTGGAATTTCTCCAGGTCATTACAGGGAATGAACATCTGCATCTTGTCATAGGTGCCCAGAGCATCCAGTTAAAAGTCCTTGGCTAGACTGAATCTCCTGAGCCATGTTTTTCATTTTCTGATTTTTGCCATAAAACAAACAAGCAAGAAGTATTATCCAGAACTTCAGGAATGAGAAGAAAGTCGATGACATTTAAATAGTGGCATTTTAAGGAAATGCCAGTTTGGTGAAGTTAGAAAGAGTCCTGAAGGACAAAAATCAGCTCCCCTACGTGCATCAAGGCAGCACCTCTGCAACCTGTCACGTCTCAGGGTTCTCTCCTTCCCGGGAAAGCCCCATCCACGCTCACTGTGCGCACAGGCACCGTCCTCACGCACCGGTGTGCGCCCGTCCCGGACGGACACGGAGCTCGCTGCTTCCCCGTCCCGCAGCCTCTGCCGCTCGCCCGCGCGTGGGGCGTTTGGTGTGGGCAGAGCCAAGGGAAAAGGCCGGGAGCGGGGCGCGCGTGGGGAAGGGCTGGCTCCGAGTTGGGGGGTGCTGTGGCAGTGCTGGCACGGGGCAGCGTGACATTTCGGCACAGAGTGCTGTGTCCCGCGGGCTCACCGTGGCTGGGAAGCGGGGCTGCGTGCAAATCATGGGCCTTCACATCCCAGGGGCAGCGCCAACCCGGGGAATACGGATGATCATCCCGCTTCTCCAAAATTCCCGCTCCCGGGGGCCTCATATTGGCTCTTATTTGTTGTCCTAGGGGAGGCTGCAAGAGAAAAGATTGGAGATAGGAATCTTTGGTTTAATTTTATGATTTTCTATAATGTTCTATTGTTATAAAGAAAAAGCATACAATGTGTGCTTGTGCATATATATCTATATACGTGTGTGTGTGTATGTATCTATACACAAGCATACACATACTCATCCACATGTATACCTGCATGGTAACCGCACAGCACATAGTGGACATAGCGTAGGACATGGTAATAGCTTCGTTGCTTGGGACATCCACTGGCTCTCTCCACGGCTCTGGGTTTGCTGGAGCGTCAGGAACGTGACCGTCTGGGTGAGCTCCAGGGACGGCTGCTGAGCTGCAGCCTCGCGGCTCCCAGACACCTGCGTTCCCCAAGGAGCCCCGACCTGGACCTGCACAGGGGCCCGGCAGCCAACGGAACACCTGCAGCCTGACTTGCCTGGCTGAGAGGGAGCGATGAGGAGCACAAGCTGCTCTTCTCCTAGCTGGGCTGGAAGAGGCACTTCCATGGGTGCCTAAATCTCTAACTGGACCCACTCCTGCTGCAGACACAGCCAGACCTTCCTGGGAAGCACAGCTGGAGAAAGCCCCTGGGCTGCATTGCTGAGAGCTGGGGATGCTGCCTGGGGTGAGCATCATGGTGAGCATCAAGGTGAGCATTACGGTGAGCACCATGGTGAGCATCATGCTGAGCATCACGGCGGGCATCAAGGTGAGCATCATGGTGATTATCATGGCGATCACCACGGTGTGCATCACGGAGAGCACCATGGTGAGCACCATGGTGAGCATCATGGCAAGCATCATGGCAAGCATCAAGGTGGACACTGCGATGAGCCTCATCACAGGGAGCATCAATGTGAGCACCATGGTGAGCATCGCAGTGAACATCAAGAGGATGGTGCTCCCCATGGTGAGGATCATGGTGAACGTTCACGATGCAGAGGCTGTGGACACTCCACAGGAGGCACAAGACATCTGACATAGTTGAATGACTGCTTGGAGAAGCAGCAAAGGGCCAAGGGGAGATAACTCAGCCACTCACGCAGTGCCAGCTGAAGTCTAACAAAATTGATGCAACACCTTAACACTAAGTAAAACCGATGCATCACCTCGGTGCTAATCAAAGCTGATGCTCCACCTCAACACTAGGTGTTCCTGCTGCTTAATGGCAAGCTGTGGAGAATCTAAATTTTTAATGTTTACTCTCCAGAGACAGCTCTGCACCTAGCTGTGTGTGTCTAGGAAACTGAGGCAGGAGAGCTTTCTCTTGTATTGGCTTCTGTCTCATTTATCTGCTTTATGCAAAAGCTCAGAGCTCCTACTTGTGTTTTCATTGCATTGCTGCATTTGCGTCAGCAGTTGGTAAGTGGATGTTCTCTGTGCTTTCAAAAAGCAACTTCTTTTTTTTTCTTTTTTTTTTCTTTTTTTTATTTTTTATTTCCCCACAAAAATCCAGCGTGGCAATTTTGGTGTTAAAGCACCAGATGGAAGCTGCAGTTTTTGGGGGGATTCATCTTTGATGAGCCAGGAGGAAGCCACCTCCTTTGCTATCAACCCATTTGAATGGGATCTTGCAAAATGTCTACGGGAAGGAGGTACTCACATGATTGCGAGAGTTAAAGCGGATTTTGATGAGACGTAAAGGAAGGGCTATGTATGCACATACACAGGAATCTCTCCCACACCTGAGATATTTTTTCTCTATTAGTTATGGATGAGACGTCTTTCTGCTTGACATTGCTGTCACTTCAGACATTTTTGGGCAATGGGTCTGTGAGGCATATGGATAAAAAAAATAAAAAACATCCTTTTACAGCTAAATTAAGTGTTGGCATCTCTCACAGGACTTTATCACAATTTTTTTTTTCTCCTCAAATCTCTTGCTCCTGGATTTATGTAATTAAATGACAATCGCAACTCTTGTGAAAAATAATAATAAGTCTATACATCATGATTCTAGGAGAATACTTTCAAAAGTAATTTGGAGGTATCCTTAAATGTTCAGCAACCATCAGAGAAATAAAATGAAAAAAAGAAAATTTTTATTATTAGAAAAATCTTGATATTTTTAACTGCACTTGTCATTTTCACAGTTCCCGTGTGATCTCACTGTCCCTCTTCAGCAGATTTTGGTGCAGGAGCTGCCTCGGCCCAGGGACTGGTTGCAAAAATGCTCTTCAAACATGGAGGGGGGGCTTTTTTCTGCCCTCCCTCCCCATCTCAGCTGGCTTTTCTGGGAAATAAAAGAAGAAAAAGGCTTTTTGTGGAGGGATGCAGGCACGGGGAGCAAGGTTCAAAGGGAGGGCCTGGGCGAGGGGAGCTTCTCCCAGGGGAGAAGGGCAGAGCGGAGCAGCGTGGCGGCCGCCGGGCTCTTCAGCTGCTGCTGCTGAAGGGCGTCCAATAAGAATAATCGCAGTCGTGGTCCCGCTTTGGGCTGTGAGGGGCTGTGGGCTCCTGGCAGCTCGAAAGGTCCGTGCTGAGGGAAGAAAAGCTCCTTAAACCTGTCCCTTTTAAACTAACAGGCAGCTTTTAACTCCTGTCCCCTTATACAAGGGAAACTGAATACATTTATCTTTTTTTTTTTTTTTTTTAGTATCAGGATTGAGCTGTCAGTGGGACCCCGGCTGAGTGCCAGGCACTGCACACAGGTGTACACGGCTGTACACTGGAGTGTAGATGTGTGGCTGTACCCGTGTGGCTGTACATGGGTGTTCACAGGAGTACACGGGCGTTCACGGGTGTACACGGGCTCCTGCTTCCTCTTGCTAACACGTTGTAACTGGACTATTTTGGTGCTCGATGTCTGCATCCCGAACAGGATCCGGGAGACCAGTGAACACGCAAGCAGGCCGGCCCTCATGAGGGAAGCAAAGCTTCCGAAGGCTGCAAGGGTTGCGCGGGAGGCCGTGCAAGCGCGCTGAGAAAGCTGGGCCGCTTGAAGGGCGAAGGCGGGTGTGCGTCTGCCCCGGCTGCCATTTGAAAAATCACTCCTTTAAAGCGAATCCATGGGGCTTTTTGTGCATTCCTGATTTGTAGCTTCTTAATGACCGGGCCTGGCAGTATTGTTTATGGGTTTGCCAAACTTTTAACAACGGAGCCCTCTTTTTTTTTTTTTTCATGCTAGTCTCTGTCTCAAGGCAAACAACCCTGGAAACACTCGATCTGGTGATCCAGTCATTTCAGTGCATGAATTGAAGATACAGAATATGTGTGTGGGACAGGTGCAGGTGCAATAGGGAGAGGAGTTGGGGACCGGGCAGATGAGGAAGATGATGGAAGGCAGAGGAGATCGTGAGATGCCAAAGAGCAGGTAGCCCCAGGGCTGGCAGCCTACTGAAAAGGGCCTGGACTTTCCGTCCAAGTCCTGTTCTGACCTGCAAATACCAGCAGGCCTGGACCAGGGATGTCCCAAGTTGAGGGAATGGGAAACAGAGCCCACCTGTGAAAAGTGTGATTAGATATCGACATGTTCTTTAAAAGATCTTAATCTCTGCCTGGAATGTTTAGTAATAACCATGGATTTTGGGTGCATTATTTTCGTCTCAAAATCTCCCTCCCAATGCGAATAGAAAGTTCTCTGTTCACCACGGAGAAAGGAAAACGTACTGGTTACTGACTGGTGCACAGTGCCACTGCAGCCGAGTTTTCACCACAATCAAGGGACTGGAAACAACCATCCCATCCTGTAAATCATCCTCCTCTGCAAGTTCAGGGCAGTTGGTGGTGGGGACCCACCTTCAGGGGATGTTCCCAGGCCCCTTGTTGGAGGGGACAGTTATAGAGGAGCAGCAGCCAGTTCAGCTCTCAGCTGTGACCCTGGGGCTCACCCTGGCCTTGCTCGTGAGGCTGAAGTAATTCAAGGTTTTCAGTGGCTCAAGATAGACCGACTTCCTTATCTCCATCTTCTCGCAGCACAAGCTAGAGGGTAGTGTCTGCAGAGCACGAGAGCGTGTGCTTGATTTTAGTGAGCTGCATCTCCAGAACCGGTTATCTAGAAACAAGTATTAAATGTTGCTTCTAAACAGCATAGAAAAAAAAATAGTGTGGAGAAATGAAATCATTTGTGAATGTTTCTCTTGTGCTTTGGGACGCAGCCCCCTGCTGCCCTCAGCGCAAACGCAAAAGTGACAGAAAGGGGAGCAACCATCCTGTAAAGACTCAGCCAAGTGCCTCATTTCCAGCAGGAGCCTGATGCTGATGTGCCCTGCGTTAAGCACGGCTGTACATTCTTGCTGAATTGAGATCTACAGCCACGTTATATTGAGCCTGGCAGTGACTTCAATTAGCTCCAGAGCTGACAGGAGCACCCGGCTCTCCCCAGCCTTCCAGCCTCGCGCTCCCCTCACAAGCCTAAACCAGCTCTCATTTCATTCTTCCACAGGAATTCTTCAGCGTGGCAGTTAGGACATGAAGCCATAAAAAGCTAAGCAGTAAATCAGTGGTAAGCATAATATTTTAACTATCTTCTTTTTTTTTTATTCACTCATGTATGAGTGAAAAAAAGAAAAAAAAAAGACAAGAAAAGTGAAAAATAAAGCTGCATGCTCACAGGTATAGATGATCTTAGATAGCAAGGATTATATTCCAAGATCTAATATGAAGGTTGGCTATACCTCGCTCTGCCAAAATTAAAGTAAAAGAAAGCTGATCAGCATGGTAGGTGGCTGAGCTTGACCTAGAGCCTTGTGGAATAAAGGGCCATTTACATCTGAGTCTCAAAGCTGTAATAAGGGCTTTAGAGACAGAAGAGGCAGTGAAATGCCTCATTTAAAAACTTTTAAAATACTAATCTATTTCAAAAAGAATTAAAAAAGAAATTGCAGGTAAATAATTTTGTTCCATACATACAAAGCATGTGAAATGAGCTTAGGATTTGTGTTTTTCTATACATGCACTTGTGTAAATGAAACCTGAATTTGTGTACGGGGCAGTGCAGAAGAGCGTCGCAGTGCACCTACTGCTGGCAGCAGCATTTGCTTCCCACAGTAAACCAAACCGCCCAGGAGTTTTTCTGGCGGCCACGCGGGCAGCGTTGAAGCTCTTGGCGTTTAGATGGACCTTGCCTTGCTGATCGCTCTTCTCTAGCATCGGACATATCCACCCAAGACAAAGCTGAGAAGATCTGGGACGGATTTGTTGAAGGAATCCAGCTTGTGAAGCACGTTGCTCAGCCGGCGGCTGGGTTTTCAAAGGAGTGGAGTTGCTGCTTGCTGTTTGGGCACGCGGCACCTAAGCAGGAACGGATGCTTTGTGCAAAGCGGGCCTGCTGCAGGCGCTGCAGGGGCTGGGGAGGAAAACAGTGAAACACTGGCTTTCACTTGGAGAGGGGAAGAAATTTCCTCTGAAATTTCTTCAGATTTTCCTGACTAGAGTATCAAAAAACTTCCCACTGAGGCAGACACAGCCTGAAGTACCTCCCTGTCAATTCAACTCGTGGTTTTGAGCGAGCAGTGGGAGCTTTGGGAATGGTGTCAGTCCTGTGGGGTGCCATCTGAGCTTCCCCACGTGAGCCGAGCCAGGTTGGAGTGTATCCTGGTCCCTGTCCCCATCACCCCTGGCTCCCTTCCCTACGGGCCTCTGGAGACCGTGGAGTCACCTCAGGGCCTCTTTGCTGCTTCCAGAGCAGACGGTAACCACTAGACGTGTAGGTAGGTGCGAGTCTCCACGTCCTGCTGGCTGAGCCTCCTTTCAGCACTGTTCAGAAACGCCATCAACTGGAAAGAAATAGCGTGAGCTGAAGTCCCACCATTAATGAAGGCATTTGGATTTTTGCTGCTAACTTGAAGGAAGCAGAAATTTCATTTTCTAACTGAAAGAGTCAAAACTTATGACTGAAACCTTTGAGCAAAGCTGAGTGTATCCACAGCTACAAGTCAGTATATCCAGCTACTCACCAGGCTTCTGTTATGTAAAATGATCAAAAAGCGCATCCTTAAAGGTACTCGCAGGTGGTACAATGCTGTGCTGGAGCTTTCATCACATCCATTCAACTGCCTTCCATAGGTTATGTGAAGTAACCTTTCTGTATAGCTCTGAATATGCATCTTGGGTGTGATTGATACTGCATGTGTGATGAAGCTGGCTGGTCTTCGCCACCACACAGGTATGTGATGAGCCCTGGATGTGCCATTATTTGCTGCCAAGTTTATTTTGTAAATTCAGTTTCATACTTCTAATTCAGATTTTCATGCTTTCTGTGAGGAGGACTCTATTATGGAGTCGTCATTTCTCAAGGAAACTAATCCAAACTAAAAGGCACCTGTAATAGATTGGTTTTATCCCACCCCATATACATGTTTTATGATACATTAAAGGTGTGATTATGTGTGATAGCATCTTTGGATCATGTCAATGGATGAGCACTGCTTTCCATTGCTAACTGTAATCTGGATGTAGATAATTTTTAGTTTTCTAGGAGATTTGGGCAAAACCAAAACAAAACAAAAAGCAGGTGCGGTATCACAGGGGGTGCTTCAGGATGGGAATGGATTTGAAGGGGACTATCCAGCTCAGAGATATCACACAGGCTGGCTCCCAGATGCAGCCCCTAATGATTTATTTGGAACCTTAAGGCTCTTCTTCGGGCCGTTGTCCCACAACGTTCCTATTGTTCCCTCCATGAAAAAAAAAAAAAAAAATCCACTGGTCTTGCAGAAGAGAAAACCAGCTAAGATTTAGGTTCCTCTCTCTTTTCCTATGTATCTTTGCAGGTAAACCTCTCTTTAAATAGTGGTCACACCTATCTTCCATCCCTAAATCAAACTGGTTTCTTTCTGCAATAAATGCAATAAATCGGTGTTTCCAGCAGCAATGGTTCACTTGGTATTCCTGCTCCAGAGTCACTATGTGAGAATCCTTTAGTAAGATTTTCTGTCTTTCAGTTTTAGTTCTTTCCCAGCCTCTTCAGTTTATCTTGGTTTTTTTTCCAATAAACTGGGTTGGTTAGCTGTTTGTCCCCCTCTCTACTTCCCCTGCTTTTTCATAAATCCAGCAGCCAGATGGGATATCTCTGTGCTCTCCTTGACATCACGTTCCTGTTCGTGGGGCTTGGCACCTGGTCTGCACCGCCCGTGCAGAGAGCACGGGTGTCAAGAGCACCAGCCGTTCCGACCTGGAGCAGAAGTTATAACATGAGGTGGGCGAGACAGACTGAACAGAATGGGAGAGGAGCAAAAAGCACTGGGATTGCTTAGACGGGATGGTTTTTCTCCTCCTCCTTTTCTGTAGTCTCCTCTTTCCTTATAGCCTCAGGACCGTGTTTGGTTTTGATCTCTCCCAACGTGCTGCTGTGTTTCCTAGTCTGCCCTCCATGTTTTCCTGTAGGAGGTAACTCAGTAGGCGTAATGGCTGGAGGTGAAAGGCAATGGGCAGCACTGCGCCATCTGGAGCGTGCTGTGCTCCATCCCAAGGCACTGCCAGCCGGCGGCAGGGGGTTTTGGCCTGTCTTGGTTTGGAGAAGCAGTAAAGGGTGGAAGAGGCAGACTCAGAAGCTGCCTTTGGCCAGGTGTGTCGTCCATTGCACAGACTGCTCTGTGTAATTTATGATTCAGTGTGAGAAGCAAGGAAGCCTCCAAAATGAAGAAGATCTTGCCAAGGAGTAAATGTCTCACCTCTTCCAATGCTTCTTTTCTGTTGAAGGAAACAAAATGAGACTTCTAAAATTGCTTTGCTGTGGGTCTCTAAGACCATATTTTCCATATGAAACATGTATTCGTCTCTTGGCCTTTACTTTTTGTAGGTTATTCCCTCATGGTGTGCACGTCTTACATTAGTGTCCCCTTTTGAGAAGGAATCTTCCAGTCTGGGCATTTGTCCTTGTGCCCGTTTGTTCTGGTGGCAGCAGGATTTGTGCAGCTACAGATGTCTATGTAAATTCATCTGTTTGCAGCACAGAAGTCTGAAGTGTGGAAGTGTTTGGGGTGTGAATCCACACCAGTCTCTATTGTAAGGTGTCATGTTCTATATAAGTTAGAAGTAATTTCATTTTATTCTGGTTTGTCGCAAATCTTGAACTGCTCTTCCACATCTGTCTTCATAAAGGATAGATCTTGTGAACAGCAGAGTAACGGGAAGTGGGGTCAGATGCAGACATACATTTTCTAGTTAGGTAGAAGGGCATCACATAGAGAAAACAAAGATCACTCATTCTAAAGAGGTGATCATAGCTCATTTATTGTGTATTATATCTGTTTTAAAAGTGGGGGGGTGGTATGACACTTGCTTAGGATGGACGCTTAGCAGTGCTGTCAGAGTAAATCCATGTACTTCCCTTCTGCTAGATGACTGTTTTATTTCAAGAGAGTTACATGCACACAGGATGACAGCAAGCTGATTTTCCAAATTGCTCTGCTTTGTCACTGTTCGCTTCTGGCTTTAAGCCATCCAGATACTTTGTTTTAAAGATGTTCTGCCAGTTCCAGACTTGTCCCTCCAACTATATCACCTCCTAGAAGGTCAGGCACTAGGCTATGCTCCTATATTAAGTGATGCATAACAACTTTTCTTTCTTCTTTTGCTTTTTTTTTTTTTTTTCAGAAATAATAATTCTGTAACAGTATCAAGAAATAAATCAATGCCTTCTCTTGATATATCACTCTAATGAGAAAGCATTTTTAAAAAAACATATAAAATTGAAAATAACCTATAAGTCATTGGGGTTGTGCTTGCTATGTGGTTTCTTGAGCACCACAGATCTCCTATTAAATAAAGAGGATTTTGGAATAAAATATTTCTCCAGATCCTTTCACTTCTCATTGCAGACTGGAATATCAGGAATCACTTATCAGGATCAGTGTTTTTCAAACAACAAAGCAGAATGACTGGAAGTGCTGAAGAGGCAGAAGCGCCAGAGATGGGAAAAATAGTCTTCCAGCCTTGCCAATACTTTGTCCATTGCCAATTTGCACACAGTGCTGTGGGTTTCGCACAGGATTGGGATCTTTCAAATAGTGTCACGCAACTCTGTGATTCCCTGCCACCGAAAATACAATTAGAGATCTGGTTATCCAGCTAGAGGTCACAAAGCTAGAGCTAATTGCTAACCCATTTATCCTACTCAAGGGATATAGCGCGTAAATACAGTTAGAAGCTGCTTAAAGTCCACAGAGACCTTCTCTGAGAGCTGCTGTGGGGTTAAGGTGACACTTTGGAGAGTGCCCAGGGGATGGACACGGCGAGGGATGGAGCATGGAGCCTGCACGGGTTCAGCCTGGTCTTCCAAACCCATAAATGCATGAATAGTCCTTGCCCTCTACAAGAGCGTCCCTGAAATCAGTGCCATTCTGTGTGCCCCTTCCAGGCTGGAATGGCAGCAACAACCAGCAGTTTGTGTCCCATCCTTTTATCACCTGATTTCCTACCTGAGAATCCACCAATATGTGTATCTACCCTGAGAAGGTCAGCAAATGCCTTCGGTGCCTCGTACGGCACCGTCTGCTTCTGCACGGGAGATTTCATTACCCCTTGTTCTCATTAAAACTCCAGTGCACGTAGAGGCCTTGGTTATCAAACCCACACACTGCAGCCAGACCCAATGGGACCTTTGCAGGGCTGCTGAAAGTCACCACTGCTCCCCAAGGGCAACCTACCCCCCAGGTCCCTGCTCTCTCCTCCAGAAGCCCAGGAAATGTCATTTTATTTCTACTCTCCTCACACAGGAAAACCCAGCCTTGTCCATCGAGGTTCTCAGAAGCTCTTTCCTCCGCCATGGTTGCGCGTGGCCTTCCTTCACTCCCGTCTTCACCACTCAAAAGGGAGCAAGGCAGACCCGTCTGCTTGCCCAGGCTCCCCGGCCGCTATTACACGTCCCTGAGGGAAGTGCATGTCCTCCTAGGAGAGGTGTTGAAGGGAGGCAACACCGGGCACCCCATGCTCTGCCACGCGGGGCACGACAGGATGAGCATCCCATGGGATGAGAGCCAGCGGGGAAGACTAAGAACAGGAGGGGTTAGACAGCTGAAATTGTGGTCCTCAGCTGGGGAAATGCTTATGCCCCACTATAAGGCTTAAATAGACACCAGACGTGAGGTGCGTACTCCTCGACCCCAAAGGGAATGGCGGGGGTGCCTCGGCCTCGTCCCGGAGCCGGGCCCTGGCCCTTCCCAGCACGCTGACTAGCGCACCGCCATGAAGTGCCTCATGACCTGTTGCTTGATGTAAACATGATGGAGCACTTGATTCATATTGTTTAATAAGAAGATGATTGACTGCTCTGCATTGTCTGTTTATGTCTGAGGAGCAATAAAATGTACCCATTAACTTATTAACTTTTATTTTGAAATCTTTCATGGAACTGTCATGTTATTTTGATTTGAGTAAGTGATTCATCTTTTTTAACAACTATATTTTTGGTCCAAGGAGACTCGTGTACTTCTGTTAATAGGTCAGAATTATGAGATGTATCACTCATGTTCAGAATCTTTTTGTAGTGTATAGCTTATTAATAATAGATTTGAGTATCAAAAATAATGATATGCCGTTTCAGCATTTAATTTTGGGGAAACATTCAGTAGATTTCCCCCTCGTACCGGCACAGTCAGTGATGAAGACAGAGAGAGAGGAACTGTACTGTAGGTGGGAGCAGAGACAGTGCAGCAGCTAATGTGAGGCTGAGCTTTAAATTTTTATGACAATTCATAAACTGTTTTTCCTAGCCGCGACCTGAGCTAATCACAGCCTCTCCCCGACAGTTTCCTTGTTCTGATTCTCACGGATTTAATAGCGTTCGTGGGGGGTGGGCCTGGGTGAACCCGCTCGCTCTCCTAAGCTGCTTATGCTTGTGTACATTTTTCTCCAGGAATGTCACATCTTCAGCAAGCTGTTTGC
Source organism: Eudromia elegans (assembly GCA_003342815.1). Classification (NCBI taxonomy): domain Eukaryota; kingdom Metazoa; phylum Chordata; class Aves; order Tinamiformes; family Tinamidae; genus Eudromia; species Eudromia elegans. The sequence goes on along the minus strand of PTEX01000125.1, from coordinate 2,175,457 downwards.
AGGCAAGTGATTTCTCTCCTCTTCATTCTCATCTGTCTAATGGTTTTACTAGTGGAAGGGGGACACGGGGATTCAAAGTGATGGCTCAGAAGCTCTTGTGTTTTTCCTGGTGAAGTTGTGCTGGAGTGTTATCCTTATATCTGGTGTCTTGTGACACCTTTCCTCACCTCCTTCCCCCCCACCTCTGCTCAGCACCTTGGGGCTCGCTCCACCAGCCGGCCACATCTTCCTGGACTGACTGAAGTGAAGGGCTTGTGTCTTCAGTGCATCAGGCAATTTACTTAGTCTTCTTTGGCTCAGCTTTCTCTTAAATGTCCTTCTCAGGACACTGGTTATTCTGGGCCCAGAAGCTGCTTTCTCTGCCAAGGACCAATAAAAATGTAGAAGATGGTGGAGCAGAACCTCATTTCATAAGGAAAACAGCTTTTACCTCTGGAGAGCAGACAGAGGCCACTGCCTGTGGCCCTGTGGCCCTGGTACTGCTGTGGAGATCCTTTTTCCAGCTGGTCATTAGCATCACATCGTTCCTCTTCTCTGAACACCCTCAGGGTCTCTGCTGAAGCTCCAGCTTCCATCCTACTGAAGACAAGTTTTCTCTCCTTCCTGTTAAGACACAGAGCAGCTCTGATCTCTTCCTGATTTCTGCCATAGTAACCCTGCTTTGCCACCTTCAGCAGGGACCACATGTTCTTCTCCCTGCACGTGGGCTGTCCACCCCTCCCAGGTTCAAACATCATCTCCCCTAGAACTCCTTCCCAATCTTACTTGAGCTGAGAAGCTTAGAAGAAAATGTCCAACCACTCATGGCTAGGTTACTGGACCAACAAATACTTCCAAATCTCTCTTCTTTGGATGTCGCTCTTAAACATGTCCGAATCTGCATCTGGTTGATTCGGTACCATCTCGTGGTCCCCATGTGGAGTCTCTCCTGCCACAGCTAGGGCTGCTGGTATTTGTATCCTCCTCCCTGCTCATCAGCCATGTTGGGTTGTTTCATCTGCCAGCAGCAACCTACCCTGAACCAGGGCTTTCCTCTCTGCCCTGGTGGGCTCCAGTTACTTTATCCCGGCCGGCATGGGCTGTTCCTGAGGAGCCATGTTGGGGAGGTCCCTCCCGGAGTGCCCCGGAGCAGCTGTGCAGGCCCAGCGGCAGCCCCTCCAGCCTTACGTAGCGCGAGTGAGAGACCTTCGAGCAACTTCAGCACCAGCCCAAACAATCAAAGGGCTTCAGCAGCTCTGGGACCTCCGTACACCCCCCTTGGGGGCAGCAACCCCTGATTTAAAGCACGTCCTACTCGGAGCAAAGGCCATGGGTGTGGACGGAGGCTGAGTCAGAGGCAAACACCTCCAGTGCAGGGACTTCTCTTTCAGCGAATTTCTGCTCTGCTCCCACCATGCAGCTTCAGCTTTGATTGCCATGTTGACTACATAGTATAAAACACATAATAGCAAAAATGAGACATATGCACAAGCCCATGTATTAAAAGCTGCTGCCGGCCCCGGGGAAGCAAAACTGAATTCAAAGGCACATTGGAGATGGCTCATAGAGGGTTCCCCCAACCCTGTCCCTTTTCTGCCACTGTGATTCTTTCATGTGAAGACATTTATACCCTGCCCAGTATTTCCAGTGCTTTTCCTCCCCATGTTTTACATTTATTACACATATGCCTTACAGTAGTGAACAGCTTTAAAATTTTCCTGTGGCTTTCCTCACTCTCTCAACCAGGAATATCATAAATAAATCACTGTCTTTCAAACCTTCTTGCAGGTTGCGTCTGTCTGAGGCGTGCGCGCTTCAATAAGTGTGCCTGACAGAGAAATTAAAAAGAAAAATCAGCTCCCAAACACAAACTCCAAGAGGCATGTTGAGCTAAACACCCGCTGCACATTATTACAAGGGGAATATGGTTTGAGAAAGTGTTTAGAAAGTAAAGGTGACATTTTGTTTCCCTGGGCTCGGTGGGCCAGAACCTCACTTGGGGTAAATTGCCACAGATTCACTGAAATCAATAACTGATGCGCACCATCTGGGATCATATGGCTGAATGTCAGCCATCACTTATCGAAAGAGGCACACACAAAAAATCCCATATATATATATATGTATTTTTATATATATATGTATTTCCCTAAGAAGCAGTAAATATTTCTCTAATATATCTCGCTATTGAGAATTACTCATTTTTGGGGGGAATAATTTGGGAAAGAGGTTGTCCATTGAGACTGTTTTCCCATATAAGTGTGGATTTTTAATTAAACAGATTCTTGCAAGTAAAATATGTATGCTTTATTTTTTTCTCCTGAAAATCTGTCATGCAAAAGATGCCACAATATTTTGGTTTGTTTTATTTTGTTAAAATTGAAAAATTTCAGTTGAAATCAACCTCAGGTCTGGTTTGTGAATGCTGTCACAATGTCCACCGCCTTGTCTGTTTTGGGGACATAAAGCCTCTATTTGCCCTAACGAGCCGTGTCTCTCTGCTCTCCTGGTGTGCCGGCACCAGGCCTTGCCGTGAGCACTTGCGTGGCTCCGCTGGGCCATCCAGGAGGGATCCAGGATGGGAGGGATCCTGGGAGGCATCCAGGGAGACAGGCTAGTCTAAGAGGCCAAGCCACCGAGGAGAGCGGGTGTGTGACGCACCATGGGCTCCATGAAGCTTTGTGGTGAAATTCATATCGAAGTAGAAAGTTTTTGACTTTCTTTTTTTTTAGTTGAAAAGTCAGTAGTCAGTTTTTAGCAAAAACCTTGAGAATTCCACCAAAAGATTCCCACACAGGGCCCATCTTCTTTCTCGCTAACACATCCTAGAGGTGGAGAGCAAAAGAGGGGGGTTCTTCATGCAGGACTAGTAACAGGTCATAGTACTTGGTCATTTTTTCAACATTTCCAGGATATTTGGATAATCGCACTAAAATATTTAAAGATGATTTAAATTAAGTTAAACTAGAAAGAGATCTGAACCAAAATACAATCTTTACATGCTATTTGCCCTTTTGAAAAAAAATCTCAGCTTTGATTCTCCTATTGGATTCACTATGTGTTTCCCTCCTACCCGTTGCCTGTTTCCTGCCTTTTGGGCCGGCTTAGTGACAATGACCTGGACGCAAGTAATGCTCAATTCTGCTGCCTTCAACCTTATGCTGTGCTGGGGTAAATTTCCCCGGTGCTCACTCTGAACCTTTGCATAAAGGCTAATGTTCAGTGTTCTTCTAACTGGAAGTTGTCATCTCCAAGTGCTTTGGTTCCTACAGCTTAACTCCTGCAAAGAGCTGCACAGTTTATGTGAGCCAAAGGGCAGGCTTTGTTTCTCTTTGGGGCAATAATAAACCTTTATGCTATTCTGCTTTTGTTCTAGATTGCCGCAGAGAAGCTGAGCTGTACCAGGCCTGGTGCTTATTTGCAGTAGGGCCACTTTGCACCGAGGGCCTTAAAATGGCAATGCTAAATTCATGCTCTCTTGAAGGTTGTCTTCTGTCGCCAGAAGCGGGTTAGGAAATCTTTGTGGAAATGGAAAAAGAGTTTATTCATTCCAAGGAATGTTTTACTTAAATCTACAGGAAGACTGATTTTTCTTTATATAGTTTTATGTTTAGATTGTGCTCTGAAATAGTCATATAAATACTAAATAGGTACTGAAAACCTACAGCCTTCCCTTGGTCTGTCTAGGACACAACATATTCTATGCCTGTCTCCCACTTGGGCCAATGTCCCAGGTTGCCCTCATCTCACTTTGGCTGTGTGTGAAAAATTATTCCTTGTTAATTCTAACGGTCTCAGCATTACTGAAAGAAAAAGACATAGTCTGAAGAAGGCGTGTTCATTCGTGGGCTTTATTGCATCTTAATCTATGCACATAGAATCATAGAATACTTAAGGGACGTGTAGAGGTCATCTAGTCCAACCCCCCTGCACACGCAGGGTCCCCTAGAGCATGTGGCACAGGGTGGTGTCCAGGTGGGTTTTGAAGATCTCCAGAGAAGGAGACTCCACCACCTCTCTGGGCAACCTGTTCCAGGGCTCTGTCACCCTCACTGTTAAGAAATTCTTTCTTAAGTTCCATTTTTAAACTTGATTTTAAGGCATTTCCCCCTCCCTCCATTTCCTTAGCTAATCAGAAAATATGTGTATATGTATCTATGCACACCCAAACAAGGCTCTGCATGGTGGTTGCACACACACTGTACGACTGCACTGTAAGTTGCTGTGCTCTTTTGCATAAAAGATTTTCCACATTACAGCAGGGGGCCTTCCCCTGGTATGTTGGCAGGAAGGAGAAAATTCATTTCTTACACCTGCCTGTCATTTGCCCTTTTATGACTGAGGCATATACTGTTAGACAGCCACAAAAATGACAACAGCTTCTGCAACTGAATACATCTGATAATTGCAGTGTTTGGCTAAATTTAGGTCTACTGTAGTGGATACTGCAGAACAAAAAGAAGAAACAGTGTATAATCCTGTTTTACAGTCTGAGAGAGTGTGATGATTACCTTACATCATCCATCATTTTAAATAGTGCTTCTGTTTTGTTAATCTTCTAGATTTTAAGAGAAGCATTTTTTTTTAAAGCCAAGCCAAGCCTCCAAGTGAATTTAAATACTTTAAAGAAGAAGATTTTTGCTAGACTGCATTAGAGATTTGTGATATTTGAGGTTAGAGCAATGTATCGTTGCCTGCAGAGCCCCTGTAAAGACCGCACGTGCCCGGGGGTCAGCGTGCGCTTTGGGTACAAGGGGCACAAAACCTCCCCCAGGACCGAATGACGAGCACTGGGGCCCTAGGAAGTCATGGGAAAGCCAGGGAGCTCTTGCAGAGGGAAATCCTCCCTAGCGTTTTTCCTTTATACATAGGGAAAATAAAGAAAAGGAATGTGCTGCCTTCTGTGGCTTCCTGTGCGAGTGGTGTTTTTATGAACAAAAAATACTGCACTTATCCAAACAATCCAAACAGAAACTGATGAGTTTTAAAACTTAATTTGAAGACCTGTGGTCTATTACAAAGCCTGTTGACATCCATGGGAAGATTTGACCAAGATGCTTTTTAAGGGTGCCAGTTAAAAAGCAGGTTCTGGTTTGGACTTTGGCCAAATTGAGTTGTAAACTTAATCATTAAGAGTGTGAGGAATAGAATCTGAGAATAGTTCAAAGAAACGTGTATTTTTATGTATTAGCATAAATATCTCAACCAGATCAAGACAATTCAAAGCAACGTAAACACTCATTGCTAATTTACAGCAATCATTGCATGACTTGAACAAACATAATCTGGCAAAATACGCACCCTTGGTGGACCCTACTCTGCAACTTGCCCAAGCAACATCTCCAGCGAGAGCTTTTCACTGGCTGCGTGATGCTAAGGCTTGGAAAACTTCACCACTTTCTAGCGTAATAGAAATCAATACAACTAATAGTATTAGCCTGATATAACAAACAAATCATTTTTTTACCTTTGCAGAAAAATCTTTCCATCAGAACGTGAGCTGATACTGAAGTGAGAAAGGATTTTATACGAAATTCTTTCAAATGGTTATCATTCATATACTTAGGGCTTTCAGAGACTAATTTAGAGTTCTTGTTATTGATTTGATGCATTTTAATCTACTTTCATGACCTTTCAAAGCACTTTGTTAAAATTCTATATTTATCTTGTTACCGTGTTAAGACATTGTTATAAATAATATTTAACCTGCATAGCTCCCGTATGAATCCCCCATTCCTCCTGCATGCAGCAATCAGAGCTGGTGCCCCTTCCTTTCCCACAGAACTGCAGAGGTTTCTCTGCAGTCAAGGGGGAAGAGGGGAGCAGAGTCGACAAACACGGAGATTTAGGGATGTGGGTGGCAGGTCCTGCTCGTGATGGAGGAAATGCCTGAAAAAATGTTTTCCAAGCTCCAGATGTATCTTAGTTACAAGATGGTTAATTTAGCAGGAAACTTGGATATGATGGACAAGGAAACCATGTGCATGGATGAGAGAGGGGCAAGGAGATGGCCAAGGTGGCAGAAAGTGAAGAATCCTTCCGCCAGGATGAAGCAGGCCGTGGATGAGTGTGAGATGAGGTTGCCCATGAATCACTGACCACAAAGCGAAGCAGAACCAAACCCCGAGCCAGGACGTAGGAGTGATGATGTTGGTCCATTCTCAATTCAGTTGCTGCTGTTCAGGACTGGAGCAGGGAAGGCTTCAGGGCACTTGTGCCACCGACACCTGGTGGGACATTGTGGCTTGCACATATCTGGCACTCCAAAGTGTTAGTTCACTAAGAAAATAAATGATATAGTGGCTCAAAATGTTGACAGAAGAAAATACAGATCTTTGGCGTGTTTGTCAGGATAAAGATATTAACAGGACTGCAATGGTGAGGAAAACTCAATTTTTTGACTTTAATAATAGCTGAGGTGGGCAACTTGATAACACTGTTAATAGAGACACTTCACATTTCATTTTTATTTCAGGTTATATTTTTAAATATTTAAAAATGACTTTAAAATGTGGCTGTTATTTGGACTTAAGTGTTGTTACACGAGGTTGCCAAGCCCTTCGCAGATAACGTGCATGGAGAGGAGCGAGGCAATCCTCCGCTGAGTGGCCTCCTTGCAGCTCCATGCACAGGTTATGGGATACTGAGACCTGGGGGATGGTGTTTGCAGTGTAAAATACGTAAGAATCACGGCTTGGGCTGATGGCCATTCCCACGTTGATTCTGCTGCCTTGGGTGGTACGCTGGGTGACTCTGCCTCCTGAGAGGCACATATCTCTCCTTCCTTTTGCACACACCACGTGCTCTCCTACTCGGTGTGTGTCCTAGTAAAGTGCTTTGGTGCGGGATGAGTCCCCGTGAACAAATGCACCAGGGCTTGGCTGAACGGAGGTTTCAAACCTTGCCAGAGGTGACGTGTGCTGCGTAGCCACGCTCCCTCGTTTGCAGCTCTGCGAAAGCAGTTGTACAAAGGAGCTATAGAAGAGGGTCGCGTGTGCAGTCTCAGCCGTTGTGCTGAGCCTGTGGGGCCGCAGGAGCCCCGCTATGGGCCTGGGAAGATGGGGGGACTGGAGCAGACAGGCTGTGGCTCAGCCTTGGGGATCCCATCTCACCCTTGGAGCAGTTGCTCTGTGGGTTTGCAGTGCTCGCACTCATGGGCTTGGGAGGCCATAAGGAGCCTCGCTACCAACTCGAACTTGTGGGAGGAGAAGGCCAAGCCACTGTGAGTTAACTCAAAGCGGGCACTCGAATAGCTTGTCAGCCCCAAAGGGGGACCAGCTGCTGCAGTTTTCACAAACTACACTCCAAGTCAGCATCCCTGCAGTAGCCCTCCTCTTGCTTGTCTTACAGCCAGTGTGAGCAGGGCAGATGGAGGTCACTTGTCTCGCTGGAGGTCAGACAGTAAGTCAATAACTTTCCCAAGCCAAGAAACCAGGCCCTTTTATTTCTTCAAAGCCATATGCTGCTCTCCTTTGCCTCTTCAGGGGAGAGCAGATGGGCATAAGCCACATCCTTTTGGAGACGAGGTGGCTGGTGATGGGGTAGAAGCAGCTACACCTTCCCCGCGGGCGCTCCGCATTGACGGTGCCTCCAACAGCATGAGGGCTGGGAGCCTTTCGGGGCGTCCGCTTGGCTCCCCTCCGGCCCTGCTTGCCCCACTCACACTAGTGCAACCCACGGTGAGCTTTTCTGGAAGGCTGGTGTAATGACAGCAAAAATAGCGGGAGCTGGTCCTGCTTCCACTGTGCGTGTGGGCAACAGCGGGGGATTCTGTAGTATCAGATCCCTACATATCCGGGTGGAGAGTGTGTGCCCTTCTCCGGCTGGTTAGTCCCGCTGCCCCAGCCCCAGCTGCGGAAAGGCGGCGGTTCTGTGAGTGCCTCTGCCCAGCTGGGAGAGGCGCTTCCCGCTGCAGCAAACCTCGTGCCCCATGGACCCCCGCGGCACTCATGGGAACACCCACTCCTCGCTTCAGACCCTGACGTGAGGCCTCTGCAGAGCGGGACGCAACGGGGGGCACATGGGCCGACGCGGCTCCAAAGAGGCAGAAACCCCATTGGCGACTTTGGCTGAGAGCTCGGTGTTTTACAGGGGGCCTGTCAAGCTGCTGTCCTGATTATACAGCTACCAGCCTAGTTCTGGAAAACGAGCGCATGGAAATGAGTGCAGAAAATGAGCCTTCTAATAAGGCTCAAAGACTTTGAACTTCCCCTATTGTCACTGTAGGTCTTCCCCTACTTGCTTGGCGGAGGGAGAACTATTCAGCTACAATCAACTAATGCAAATGACCTGAAGGAAATTCATCGCAGAGACACTTGCTGGATACACTGCTAATATGGTTTCCTCTCTTTCGCTATTCAACCAGAATCTAGGATGACCTTTCCAATGAAACATAAAACCTACAATGTGCACCCTTACTAATGTATTCTAATGCAATTAGTCCATACAAAAGGCTTGTTAAATTTGCAGTATCTGCTTTCACCTTTACAATAATTGCTAGTGATCCCAAACCATAAGTGTGTGTCATTCTGCCAGGCTCCTGAACTGTAAATAAAATTGGAAGTTTATTTGATAACTCTCGCGTGACGCTTCAGCAGCCTTGCTCTTCCTGCAAAGGCTTTTGCGTGAAGCACGCCACAGGCTTCGATCTGTCTCAAGAGAGGGAGGACAAATAAAAGGTGTAAGACGCAGAGTGATATTATGGCAGGAGTGATACCGGTGGTCTATGTGCTGCTTGGGGGATAAGAGGGAAAACGCCAGGGTTAATGAGCAATAAGGGCTTACGGCATCGCCGGGCAGCAGCTCCACTTGTTTGGAGCAATGAAGGCGCGCTCTCCTCTCCTCCCTCGGCTTTGCCCATTGCACTGCAACCCGCTCTGAGCAGCTCTGTGACGGGGAGAAGTCCCTCCTGCATCCTGCAGGAAAGTTGCCTCCCCAGATAAGCACCCGCAGGGCCATTCAGCTGCCTTGCGACCAAGTTTTAAGGGCTTGTGCAGGAGCAGTGGGTGGGATGATGCCATAAGATGTCCTGTGCAAGGTGTTGACCGACGCGGATTCAGCAAGTTTACTGGGATGAAGCCTGGATGAAGCCCAGCTGGCATCTCCCTGGGGGCAGGAGGAACACCCAGAGTGGGACGGCAGCGCCGCACGTTGCCCCGAGCCCTTGGGCGCTCCGGAAGGGCTCGAGACGTCACCTGAGGCCCAAAGCGTGTTAATAAGCGTGCCCCAAAGCCGTGTTAATTCCCCGGTCTGCTCCCCACGTTCTTTTGGCAAGTGTTCCCCAAAGTGGCAAGGGTGGGAACTGGTATGATCTCAACTCTTGATATGAATTGTTACTATTATAGGAATTTCTACTATCATTTTAGTAAACCTTGCTTACCCTGAAGTCATCTTTTCCCTCCTCAAAACAATTTTGCTAAAAGCAGAAAGTGCCTGTGGTGTAGTGAAGCACGACTGTGTCTTTATTCCTACGCGCTGGCAAGTAAAGTCTCAGAGGATGAGGTTTTCTAAAGGGCTTGGAAGTTGGGGAAAAGTAATCCCGTTCCCTAGTGGTGCAGTGTGCTCCAAAGTGGGGTGGAACCGCAGTCTGCACTCCCCTCCCTGTGCGAGATCTACCCAGAGCGCCAGCAGAGCTGCCTGGAAAGTCCTTTGGAGCCTCTTTCGGAGATGGGCGAGCATGGAGCCGAGCTGGGCGCAGAGGTTCTGCTCGCGGCCGCCTCGTGCTGCTGCGGGAGCAGCTCTCCGAGCCCCGCAGCTCTCCCGTCGCCTCATCGTGCAGGCGTCGCCCCTCGCGTCGCGTCCCGGCAGGCTTCGCCTGCACCCGCGGATTGCCACTGATATCACGCTATATGCCACATCCAGTGGATTTGTGTAGGTTTTCAGTTACACAGAAATAAATGAATCCACAAAGCACACAAAGAAGAGTTTATCCTTTGTTATGAGCTTTTCACCATCCACATTCTCATGTGTCCATTTTTTTTTCCTGAAAAGCCTTCTCTTTACCATCTAAACAGGCAAGTAGCAGTATTTATTTATTTTTTTAACATTAATATTTGATTTTAGGCAGTTCCTAATTATCTACTGCTGGTTTAAAATGGAAAAATGAAGTCCTTGCTTTGACAAACCCCTGGCTGGAGTGAAGGAAAGTGCTGCCGAGCAGGAACTCTGACCTGCACGTGACAGGTTTTCTTTGCATTTTCCCCAAGCACAGTATCTGCAACGTCTGCTTTTAAATGCCCTCCCCAGATATGTTTTTAAACAACAGTAATGACAAAGCATTGGACGGGGCTTTTTGGGGAGGCAGGGCCAGGTTTTGGCAGGGGTGAAGCGATGCAGCGACACGGCTGCACAGCTGGGGACGCGGTGCTGCGGTACCGACGAGGACGGAACTCACTCCTCATTCCCACCCCAGCGCCGCCACCACGTGCTGCTCTTCGTCGTGACTCTGTCAAACCGTGCTGCTGGTCGAGGCTCCACGTGCCCCAAACGCTGGGCGCCCAGGCAGGGGGCGCACACCTTGCCCCTGCACCCTGCCCGCCTCCCCCAGCGCCGCGATCCAACCGGGGCATCCCGATGCGGAGGGGATCCCGATGCTCGCACAGGGGCTCGCCAGGCAGCCGGGGCCGCTGGAGCAGCAGGCGCTGCCGCTGCCCCCCCGGGGAGCTGCGCAGGCACCGCTGCAGATGCTCCCCACCAGTGGATGCTGCTGCAGGCACACCAGAATCCCTTAACGCGGAGGAGAAGAAAGGGGGAAGAGGACAGCAGGGAAGGGAAACCAGGGGAGAAACGTATAAAAAATTCACTACATAAATTAGCTGCGCTTCTTGCAGCAAAACTAACAGTTTCTTTTGAATGTGAATTCTGTTGCTTCTCTTAACTAAATGCCTAAAGGAATTGTATCACATAATATACAAGGGTAATTATTAAAAATGCATAAATAGTCTTGTAGGTACAAAAAGTTGCAACTTGTCTCCAGCAAAACATTAAAAGGTTTGCATATGTCAATGAATTACAGGCTGTTTGCTTTTAATCACTGCTATTTTGGGAGTTCCTGTAAGGATGTTTTGAGAAGAAACACATTTAGTAATTGGAGGAGGCTGCCCCATTGTAATGGACAGTTGAAACCCAAAGGAGGCCTGGTGAGGATTATTCAGGGTGTCTAACGGTTTTGGCTCTGGTTTTGGGTGTTAAGTATCGGCTAACATGTTTATGCCTGGCCTTCAGATGTCCAGACACAAAGAGTCTTTTCTTCTGCTGCTGGCAAGAATCCAGGCCAATCTGAGAATATTTGCCCATCCTCCTCTTCTGCATCCGACCCATCAGTGAGGACAGTGTTTCTCTTGGAGTTTCATCTGAAAAACACTACAGCAAAGGAATGCTCACTGACCCAGAAGCCCAGTGACAAGAAGAGGGAATTATATGTGTATGAATGTCTGCCTCTGGGGAGGGGAAGAAGAGCGCACGGAGAGAGAACTACAACTAATCCAAAGTTTCTTTACAAATTGAATACCTGGATTTTTTTTTATCAGATCTGATGGGACCTACTGGGGCAATTATTAAGGAGAAACATTGTGCTAAGAAAGCCTTTTTCCCATCACAGCTCTGAGATTCGAGACACATAAAATGCACATTTTTGTTCAAGAGCACAGGCATCAGCTCAGATTGATACTCGGAGATTACCCTGAGCTGGAATAATATATTTATGACTAGGGTCAAAGGGATTACTGACATGAATGAGAGCCAGCAGGATCAGGCTCTGCTGCTTACAGACAGACAGAAAGGATAGTGTGGCATGAAAACAGACCTCTCCTTTTTTTTTTTTTTTTCTCTTCAAAATTGTACTTCTAACTTCTCTTTGGAAGATTAGAAACTCTTGGTGCAGTTCCTTAATATAAATCAACATTTTCTTTTCGATTACATATTTTGTACCCAATTACAGCCGAAGGAATAAGAGGTGAGTGTTTCCTCTTGCTAGCGCAGCCGGTCGGCGTCTCCAAGGACTTGGATCACTTGTAAGCGGAAAGAAAGCTAACGTGAACATTGCACGGGTCCCGGGGCGTTATCATGCGAATGCTCCAGCACATGTGAGCATCAGGAGAGAGAAGATCAGATGGAGATAACCCGCGTTCAGCTGAGCCCTCATGTTTTTCAGTTTCCTCAGACAAGCACAGTATCTGTAACATATCTTTTCAGTTTGAAGTCTGATGTGACACACTGAATGGTGATGATAGAAAACAGTGCATGTGTTTTGCTCACTAAAAATACGGAAAAGAAAAAGAAAGGTGTTCTTAAGTCTTAATCATTGGCTGTTGTAGTCATGCTTTGTTTCAGCAAGTGCAATCCACCCGTTACTTACAAGCAATACTTAGTTACTCGGAGTGTTTGCATGCTGCCGTGATGCCCTTCTGGTGTAGCTAAGGAATTTGTTTTACCACTCCTAAGAGAACCCCAGGTGTTTTGAACTCACCAACCTCTCTCTGCTGAAGGAACCTCTCCTTAGCAGAGATCTCCTGTCAGCGCAGCCGCCTCCACATCCGCAGCAAGGAAGAACAGCCAAGCAGAGCTAACTGACAGGACAGAGACAGGAAACAGTCTGGCCCGATTATGCAGGTAGTATTTTCAGTGCTGCACTGTTGTATCTGCTTTCTCCCACGAAAGAATGGCTTGCTTAGAAAGAATGAAGAAATTGCCATCATTAACACCCTTGTGTAACCCACCTTACTCCCTCTCCCACTGCTGTCGAAGCAAAGGCAAAACTCTGGCTGGTTTCAAGAGGAGCAGAATCGGGCCCTTAGGCTGTACATAAGTGCCTGTGTTGGAAAAGAGAATGTACAATGTTGGATGCTTCTTATAATACGAGATTAGATCAAATCCTTTCAGTGCCCTGAAGCTTTATACCGTAATGCTGGGCTACCTGTGGCAGATAGCAAGTGAATTCCTGTCAGCACGGATCATCCTCTCAGCACTCACTAAAAATGTACAATTCTCATTTTGCAGCATTTGAGATCTTTTAAGAAAAGGAATCTAGTGGGAATAGGATGTAACATCAAGGCAAGTAGCTTCAATTTTTGCCTGATCATTGGCATATTCAAGATGCTTTTATATATAGTGATGCCTGACAAGCAATCAGTGGACAGACAGCAAATCAGTTGTCGGTGGTCTTCTCATCGAGGTCTTAGAAAGATGTATCTAGTTTGATATGCATCTAGTTGGAGAAACCGGTTCTCCATGCAAATACAAATATGCTGGTGCCCATCAGGTGAGAGGAATTTCTCTTGGCCTGTTTCTCATTTTTCCAAGAAGGAAAATGTTTCTGCTGGACTCCAACCTTATCTTATGGGTGCTTGGTGGCACATCTGCTTTGAGCTGCACGGCAGGACCTCTTGCTCTTGCCTCCAGGCTGGGTTAGCTCTGCACCTGGACTTCTGGGTGCCACAGAAGTGGGGAGAGGGATGGTGAAGACCCACAGCCAGGCCCATGTCGTGGTCAAGGTGCACACTCAGGGCAGAGGTGCTCCTGCCTCTGGTGCAGACACAGCCACGGCAACCCTCGTATTTCGACCTGTTTCTGGGTCTTTGTGTGGTCTGTGACCAGACAGCAGCAGGACAATTTGGTATTGTGGGTGCTGCCACCTGAGCCCCCCTCCTCTTCTCAGACCCTCACCCTCCATCTCTGTCTCTGTCCAACTGCTGCCAACTCCAACTGTGCACACCCCATGGCCCTGGACCTTCAGCTTCCTTCTCCTCAGCACCCACTGCAGTGGAAGCAGCAGCTGATGGGCCTCCCATGTGTTTGTCCCATTTCATCTCCTTGCCTCTTTGACCAATGTTTGTGACAGAACTTCCCACCTCATCTGTTTTAACTTTTGGAAGATGGTGTCTCTGTGAAGACCTTGGACAACTTGCCAGTTACTCTGTTTAATGGACGTGTGCCCCCTTGCATTCAAGGAAAGCACCTGAGCATGTGGTGACTGGACAATACAGCTTGATGACAGCAAAAGCGAACACAACAAAACAGGCATGTTTAAGTGCCCCACCAGGGCTGGTGGCACCGCGTGGCTTGGCAGAGGTCTCTCTTGCCCCTGAAACACCGTGCCCTCAGCACCAGTGCTCGTCCTGGGCCACCCCCGAGTGCCGTGTGGTGCCACCTGCGAGACCGGCAGCGTTAAAAACCACGGAGAGCTGCAGCACAGCACAAGGTCTCTGCCCCTGTTTAATCTGCTGGTGTAGAGAAAACCAACGTGGAGCTGAAGGATCTCATGCCTCGGGGTCAGGTCACGTGGCTGAAATGCAAAGGCCTTTGCTCTCTCTCTGCCCTGTGTTCTGCATAGGACTTGGATGGAGCCGCAATGGGACGAAACATTTCCAGCCCACGCTTTCATGACTGTAATTTTGAACCATTAATTTTTTGGAATTAAACCACACTTTTTACATAAGTAATATACAATAAGTTGGTGAATACCAATTAAAAGCATATTTCACAAAATTAGGCTTTCAGTTGCCTGTTCTATTGAATATCAGTCGGTAATAAGCTTTCCTCATTTCCCTGAGCATGTAATTTTTCCCTTGAATTCCTGAGTCGCTGCTTTGATCACTTCTTGATTGCTTAAAGGCTGTGAGTCAGTAATATTTCCCAGTTCCGCTGTCACATCAAAGATCTTGGAGGGCCTTTCTCCAGCGGAAGGCAGCCAGTGCTCCTGGTTGGCACAGTTCATCGCCATGCCGCGGCTGCGCTGCATGAGCGAAAACGGGGAATAACGCACCACCTCTAGCCACTCGTGTAAGCACTGGAATAACACGTATCACCTCCCATCACGGGCCAGCTGCTACACTGCACATCTTTATTTTTTTTCTCTAGATTTTTTGCACTTGAAAATATGGAGGGCAAACACTAAACAGGACAGGTGATTTTTGTACAGACGTGCTGATGAATGGAAGCAAAGGCACTTGCTTCCTCGTATCTACAGATTTCTGCTGTTGCTTTATTCAAGCTTTATGACATGAACGATTCTGGCATGTGGAAGCCTCATATTTTTATAGAAACATCATTTAATGTGATAATATGCAAAGTACGACAAAAGCCTGGAACAATATAAACAATTTGCAGAGAACTCAGACTCTCAGCTTGGCACAGGAGCTCTGCCTCGAAACGAGCATCTCGTATCACACAGCGGCAGTTTTGATCAGTACAAATTGTTGGTGTCTCTCACCGCTCGGAGCCAGACCCCGACACCCCTGCTGGGTTTCCAGTCGGGCTCCTATCTGGCAAAATACAGACGCATTTCCAGAGGAGTCGGATCTGTGACGAGCCTGAGTGAAAGGAGGGAGTACTCACGGGGACACAGTCACCCCACCAAGGCCACGCCGCAAACAAAGGAACGAACGCCTGCACCCGCACAGCTAATCCCACCTGAGCATCATTGAAAGTGAAAGAATTTTTAAAAATCCAATTTACCTGTCACTCTTTCTGCTTTGTTTACTGGTTGGGTTTTCGCACCGTGGGTGATAAAAATCAATGAAGTCAGATTCGCCTGTGGCTGAGCCAGTCTCACTTTTAGGTTCTCAGGTTTAGGGCGGAAAGTTGGGGTGAATGGTTGTTTTGAAAATACGACTGTTTACACTTGCAATTAAAAAAATCAATGAGAACACTTCTATGCAGATATATGTTTTGTAAAAGCCTGCTTCCACAAAGCTTAAACTTTGCACCAACCTTGACAGTGTCCTTTGAAAAGATGTGGCCAAATAAAACCTGCAGGTAATAAAAATAATACTTTTTAATTACGATGGTAGAGGGGAGACCAGTTATGCAGTAAGACTTCATTTTGATAAGTGTTGTATAAACAGGGGATAAAACATGGCCCCAGACGCTGAAACAAGGGACAGACCTGTCCCTAACGAGAACGAGACTAATGACATACCAATAATCAATCAGCTCTACGAACCATAATTTAAGATGTCCCAGAAATTACAGCTCTTACAGATAACATCGCAGAGACTTTTTTGCCTTTTTATTCTTTTTTTCGGAGGAATATGAAAGCAGGTAAGGAAATAAGTTTGCAGGTATTTGCACAAAATCCTCATGAGCACAAGGGCAGATTTTGATCAAAGGATATAATTCTGGGAGAATCTAAATGGGTTTGTTACGCTGGGGTTCTCTAATTCTGAGCATAGGCAGGAGAGCTCAACTGAGCTTCTTCTAAAGGTGTGTAAAAGTCAGTGAATGCATCCCAGACTGGGTCGGCTCTCTGGGCAAGCCCTCCTCCTTGCTCCAGCAGGACTTACACTTGGAGAGCTCCTGAAACAGGGAATCACTCTGTAGCAAGGGCTATTTGAACTTGAGCAGTAGCCCTAGATTTTCATGATCCCCCATGTCAGACAGGATTTCACAACTGGGTCTCAAGCTTCTGCTTTCCTAATGGGTCACCATTTAATTCAATTTGTTTCATTTATTACCAGGCTAGTGTATACTAATGCAATATTCTTAACAAAACTTAAATTTTAGGATTAGTTTTATTTATTTAAAATACATACAGTCAGTTCAAAGAATTAGGAATCCAAAGCCCATCTGTTTTTACAGCATTTTGTGTGTGTGTGTGTGTGTGTGTGTGTGTGTAAATTGCTTCGATTCCAAAGAATGAGCTTTGTGCTTCACTCTTAACTAAAAGACTTGCTGCAGTGTGAGAAGCTGGGGGACACAGAAACCTCTGCTCTGCAGGACTAGAGGCTGGTGAGCCATTCAGGTGTATGAGCTACTCATTTATACTCTGCTTGCAGTAATACTGCACAATCCTGCAAAAGCAGAGCCAGAAGAAGCAGTTAATCAGAGACAGGTTGTCTCATTTTGTACTTAATGTGCACGGAATTAGAGAGGAGATAAAACTCTCAAATTTCTTCCTCAAAATCAACACAACAGCAGAAAACTGTAGACCCGGGAATCAAGCACTGGCACCCTGAATGCTGGCTGGATCTGAGCCCCACCTCGGGTGCTCTCTGCACTCAGAGCTGCAGCTCTCGCCTGCAGGGAGCCGGTGCAAACACTGAGAGGGAGCACGGTCTTCATGGAGCGTGTCCTCGCTCCCCAAGCAGCCCTCAGCAGGCTCCGCTCATGCCGCAGAGCTCGTTCTCACAGAAAATATTTAGTTGCTATAAATACCTTCAGTGCATTATTTATTTCTCCTCCCTGACATAAATCTTTGGCTTCAGAGGGAAACAGGAATCTTTTTCTCAATGTTTTTAAATTTACCACTATTGCTCGAAGGCACCGTGCAGGGTGGGCAGCTGAGAGTCCTGCAGGAGAGCAGGTTGCTTCCAGGTAAGCTGGCAGATCACACTAGGAGCGATCAAGCAGTTCCATATGAAGCTGCACGTGTGCCAGGCTCCTGGTGCCTCCTGCCCGCTTTGTGTCTGCTCCCGGGGGGCCGACCCCCCTGTGCAGAGACGGGTGCCGCCACCCGACGCGCGGGTCTCGCTCGCGCTGCCTCCGCGGCCGCGGGCGAAACCGGACGCCGCAGCGCGGGCGCACGGGTCACGCTCGTGTTTTCCTCTGCGGCCCCTTCTCTCTGACAGTTGACTTTGTCTCTCCTAATTCAAGCATGGCAGTAGCAAGTATCATATCTGCGGCATCGATAATAAAAATCCCATTGTAAACGCCGGGGTGTCATTTTCCGTGGCGCCCAAACAATCCCGCGCTTTGTGCTTCCCGGAGCGGCCTTGTCCCTCGTGGCGGCGCCCGCACGGAGCTGCCTGTGCGAGTGACACGGCCGGCGCTCCCATTCCCCTGTGCGACCATGGCCGGGCCGCCGTGGGGACCCACGCTCCGACCTGGACAGGAGCTCCGAGCTTGTTGTTTATGGGAAAGACACCCTGGGTTCACAGGCCTGGGCTCTCCAGAGCTTTACTTGGGGCCCTCTGGCCCGAGGTGCCTATGGAAGCTCGAATCCTCCTCCCTCCATGTCCTTCCTCTGTGGCTCCTCCAGCATCACAGTGGCAATGGACAGGACCGTGCTCCCTGCTCAGGAAACAGCAGGGATGCGTTTTCCAAACATGTGGCTGATGGAGGATGGCTGTTCTACTGAGTGTTGGTCCAAAGTTGGGTGTTTTGCAACCACATTCCTTCTCAGAGTTATACCGTGCTCCTATACAGCACCTCCAGCAGTCTGAAAGTGCACCAGCACATACCAAAGTAGGTAAAAGAGGAGCAATTATGAAACCACTTAGTAGTATGTGCGAAAAAGAATTTTTTTCACGTGTAAGACAATTTGTCCAGAATTAATGAAAATATCCAGAACTATTTTTATAAAGTAATTTGTCACATTAAACTCAAAAAACCTAAGGTTATGCTGGACATGAAAAGAAACTCCCCGAAGGTCAAAGCAATTAAACATTGGAACAACCCGTCAACCCAGAGGTCACCGAGGCACCGTCTAATGAGAGCGTTCAAACGGGAGGAAACCCTGCATTCATCTCTGCTCCTTTCTTCACCAGGCTAAATTACCATTTGAAGTCCTGGCACAGGGAAGCAATGGAAGAAGAAAAAATCCCATGGGCTTTGCTGGGAATGCTTTTCGTTTGGCATTTAATGAAACCTTTATATGTTAAATAGATCTGGAATAGTTGTTGATTTGGCTCTTCCATGAACTCCGTTATACTGAAAGACCAGCAAGAAACCTAGCAGTATCATCCTCAACAGCTTTTTCTGTCTTCCTCTACATTAACTTTAGCAGTTAATATTTCGTGGTTGTGAGAAGATTCATATTTAATTGTTTCCAAGGGAATCTGCATGTTTACAATCTAGAAAGGAGTACTGCATAAAGCAGTTTTAGAAGAGCACAATCCAAAAGAAGCAGAATGATTCTACAGACCTTGGAAGATTTTATCATGCTTTTAATCTTCAGTCATATCTTTTCACAGTTTGGAAATTTCACTGATACAATGGACTCATCACGAAATATTTGGAAATTCTGTGTGCTGCCCTAACCTTCTAGAGGCTGATATAATAAGATTTATAAATATTTCTCCTTTAAAACTGATTTAGAAAAGTGTCCGCTAAGCCCACCCAGTTCTATGGAAAGAGTTATGTGGGTCAAGTGCTACAAACACCTGTGAGCCCCAAATGCACAAACCTTTCCAGGGCTGGTAATGGCAGCACAGCAAGGAGAGCTTCTGGCAGGTTCTTTTCTTCTGTGCTTGATTGCCTTGGTATTTTCTTTAACCCTGCCCTCCTTTGCTTTCCTCTCTTCCCATCTTTTTCTTTTATTTTGTATGGCTACCTGCAAAGTGTTGTGGAGTGGCAATGATCTATTTTTGTGATTTCTATAGGCATTGCTCTGTGCTAGCACAGATGCTTTTGCCACACACAAAGCCAAAATAAACAAATGTGATCTTTGTAAAAGATTGACACATGTAATACATTTTGGTATCAGATGGTAAAGAGACCAGATAACTACTCAGGACTTTATGTCATCATCCTTCCAAGGACTGAGGAGCTGGAGAACAGAAAACGGCTCCAAGCTCACGATACTCAATGATTCACCCACAACCACGCTAATTTTCCACTGCAAAAGATGATATCATTGCTCTAGCCACATCAAACATCACTTCTGTCTTGCTTTCCTTTACCAGTTGCTGAATTAGAGGCATCATTTTAATGTGTTTTTTTAACAGTGATGAGAAGGCTGAGTTGAAAGGTTTTGCTTTCTTCCTCTGTGAAAATGCACCTTGAAATAGTATTCATACTTACCACAAAGAGGAGAAAAAGCTTTCGGTGTTTGGAAACATAATGGTAATAGGACATGAAAAACCATCTAGGAGCAGGAAAATTCAAAATATACATTCTGTATTTCTCTCAGAGTCAGAAATCCCACAGAAAATTCCCTTCGGATGGAGGCTGCCAGCGCCGCCTGCTTGCTGCCTGACCACATGCATTGGGGTGCTCCAGTCTTTACGTTCCTTGCCTATTTTCCTAGAGGAATTGTGTTATGGATGTGGCACACTTGTTAATATTGTGGATGAATGAAACAACTTAGCAGCATTGTATTTGTGAGAAGCTGTGTACGTCCTGGCTGTGCTTTTGCATGACCCGAGTACGTGGCTGGTTTCACTCCACCAGCACAGCCCAGTTTCTTCCTGGTTTTGCTTTTTGTTGTCAGGATTATAAAATCCCTCAAAGATGTTGAGTTTATGGATACCTGAAGGAAGGGCTAAGAAGAGCCTTTGAAAGAGGTGGGACAACAGTGCACAGGCAACCCAGATGCCCAGGACTTAAGGGAATGGAACAAGCTGCCTTGGTTTGGAAGTCTCTCTCGCATCAGGAGCAGCAAACGGAGATAACGGTAACAAGGGATGAGATCACTAATAAATGCCTGTTGTGTAGTCATTCCTTTTCAGAAATCAGTATTTGTTCCCTATCACATGGAAGCCAGACTGAAAACTACCTATGATGTTGCTGCTTTATTGGAGCTGGAGCCCCATGCAGTGACACAAGAAAGGAGAAAATCCACCCCAGATTCTTGACTACAAATTGGAGGTGAGGACTAAATAGTCTTTTCCAACAGATCCCATCAGGAAGAAAAACAAGTGATTTTTTAAGAGTAATCTGACTTTCTGTTGACAGAGATGGACACAGACACTGAATGATCTCAGGGCCAAAACTAAAAGAAGAATGTAGCTTGATCAGCAAAGTGTCATGGTTAATAGTATCAAAAGCAATGAAAATAATTAAAAAGCAATAGGTCAGTCACATTGCCATGCTCTGATGACTGTAATAAATAATTAAAAATTCAAAACAATGCAGCCTCAGTATTATGGAAATCAAACCGACTTTAGGGAAATTTTTTGCAACTAGATGAATGGTCAGACATCTCTCCCTTCATGCCCCCTGAAATCCTTCTCCAAGGTCTTGGGAATGGGAGGTGAACAAGAAGGTGATAATTCAGGATGATTAGGAGGCAATGGCAGTTTATTTATGGTAAAAGAATAATAGCAGCACATTTCAAAGCAGACACACAGTACCACAAACAACGTGTAGGACTGTCCATGCTGGAATAAAATGATCAAACACTCACAGGAGATGTCGTTTGCACTTGTGGGTATATTGGATCTGGATCGTGCAAAGCTTCTGCGTGAACTTAATTTGCTGTCATTAACTCCAAGAATGTCAATGGAGCAACTCTGGCACATCAAGTTAGCGACACGTCTGCCTGGATTTTTGAAGTATTGGACTGTAGGGTGAATCTGATCAAGACGAGTCGAAACAATCAGCTCGGGGATGATCAGAGCAAAGAGACAGGATATACACATAATTAAAAGGTGACAGAGGAAGGCAGCAAAATTTTCTGCAGAACTTTCAAAAAGGGGTTTTGCTGTGTAACTAAAAGAGCTCTTGATCAATTTGAGGGAACTTAATGAGATGTGAAGGCTAGCTAGTCTTTGCTTTCTTAAAGTGACAATGTCAAATGGTTAGAGTGTATTGATATCTTAGCACACTTTATAAATTAATTTGAAATATAAGCTGTGTTTTATTTTCCCTTATTCAGTTCTGGAAACACAGAAATACGAGTCTTCCATGATGATGAAATACTGAGTCACTAAAATGAAGGATGAAATCACCATTTACTTGAATGTTGCCCAGTGCTTTTTCCTGCCCTGGAAATAAAAAGTTAAGCCAGTCCAACTCCTCTGACAAGTATGTAAATGACACACGAGAAAGAAAACTCCAGCAAAGGACCACAGCCACTCCTAGCATTCCCCTTCGAATTCGATAGTAAGCAAATCAGCAAAGTTCCAGAAATAATTTAGAGTCTCTGTCATGCCTAGAGATCTGCTGTGAAACTGTGAGAGGGAAGAGTTGGACCTAAGTCTCCCACATGCCCCGTGGCTGTTTAACTTCTGGCTCTCCCTGGTGACCTCCTGGTATAAGTCCAGGTATTTACCTGCAATAACTGTTCTGAGGTATTAGTTTTAACATAGTAAAAGTTTTCATGATATGATAGTTTTATCATACTTTTCAAGTCTTCTCTCATCCTTCTGCTGTCTACCTTCTTGCCTTTTTTCTTTTGGCTTCACAAGATACATTTCTCTGCATTATATATTCTTTTTTTGCTCTTTTATGTTTGCAGTTTAGCAAGGCCATTTTATTTCCCTCTCTCTCGGTTTATTGGGCCCTCCCACCAGCAGATCTTGCCCGGTGAAGAGGTGGATGCAGGGTATTGCCCCTTCCTAGCTATCGAGCCACTTCCTATCTTTTGCTGGGGCATTCAGCCTGCTCCGCCTCTTGGATGATCCTTCTGCTCTTGGTACTCTGGGCTCTGCTGACTTGGTGCAAAACAAAACCGATAGAGAATGATACCACAATCAAGAAATGGGGTCCTGATGAGACCTATGAAAGGCAGCTTATGGCTGTGTGGGATCCATACAATGGAAACTTTGATGCACAACATGAATCTGATTCATGAGGCAAAATTCCTGAAGCTTACCTGATCAATTCTGCCAACTGATGCATTTGCACTAAGCACCTGGAGGCTGCTGCCTGGGGACAGAGTTTAGGCATCTGGTGAGAGAGAGAAAACAAGATTATCCACTATCTGTGAGACATGCAAATGAAGACTAAATGTGCCTGGGATACGACAGGGCTGAGGTGTAAGGGAAAGCAATGGTAAATAAAAACTCCCTAGGAGTGCAAATACTTGGTATCATTTCTTACATTTTGGTTATTGTAGCAGTATCCAGTCATCTCAGCTGCAGGTCAGGGCTCTGTTAGCCCAGGTACAAACAGATGCCAGCACCTTATCTAATCTGCTCTTGGGATATGTGACACTTGCCACTCTTTCTTCCCACAGCAGCCTCTGTTTACCTGCGTGTCCCACTGCCTTGGCTGCTGCCAAGGTGAGTCATGGAGAAAGTCCAAGGTCAGGCCGTTCTTACAAGTGGGTTGGAAGGAAACTCTAAGCTGAGGCTAGGAAAAGCCCCACGGGGTAAGTTTAACTTCTCTTGGGACCAAACCAGAGGAGAAGTGTCACCAGCCGCTGCTTCCGTGTGGCTGATGCTTCCCAGCCTTGGCCACCATGGGCCAAGGAGCAGGAGCTGGTCCAGGGCAGACAGCCGCTCTTGGGGCAGTGCTCTTTGCTCCACCACTGCTCCTGGCTGCCCTGTCCTGGGCAAATGACCAGGCATCCCTGGTCATTTCGCTGTCCGTGATGGTGCACGACCCTTTAACTTCACCCATGTTTGGGACCAACAGCAATCCAGTGAGGCTGAAAGCCAAGATGCAGACAGACACACATTAGAAGTCTTCAAGAAGGAAATTAGAGCTTACAACTGGTTTTATCTATAGTTAACAAGTATGAAATAGAGTTACAGATGCATTTTAACCTCAATCTGAGCTTCTAAGATTGTCAAAGGAAAAAATATCAAAATCCTTTCTGATTTAAAAGCCATATTAATCAGTGCTCTTCCCGACAAAAAAAAAAAAAAAAAGTTAAATGGTATGATTTTTTCAAGACTGGTGCCTAAATACAATTTAACGATTTATTAGTAGAATAGAGGAGTCAAAAATCTCTTAACCAAAATCATGTGTTATAGAATCATTGGTTTTGTATTAAAATTTAACAACAATAAGGAACAGAAACATGTAGGACCAAATTTCACATTTGTCCTTGAATTCAGTAGAGTTCCTGTCGATTAATACTCTCTACAGAAGGTGAATTTAATTAAAAACAAGATTGCTGTTAGACAGCGTAATGTACTTTTTTTTTTCTATTTCGTATATCACTTTTCAGCTTTAGCTCCCCCAAAATGCATACTTGACACTCAGATTCTTGCTTGTGACATTGATGTCAGCAAATCTGTAAAAAATATCAAGACTTCTGTGAAGATTTTGAGTCATTAGCGGGAATATGTGTGTCTCAAACCCATAAGGCACAGGAGTTGTAATAAGCACAGTAGGTCAAGTTCACTGCTGATAGTGATGATGATATAAATAATGGCTCAGATGAGATCACACACTGGTATAAGTGGTAAAAGAGATAACATGCCTATTCTGAGTTAACTCATCCTAGGAAACTAAAACATAAGTGTTACCATTGGTGGAAGCGGACCCTGCATAGATATCAGCTAATAAAAACATTCCCTCCACCAAGATATTTTTTGTTGTAACCTTTAAATGTCACCATCACTGCACGAAGAGAGCATCTCCTCATAACAAACACAACAACTTGATGGATTCTCCACTGCAAAGCAGAAAAAGCCCAGCGGAGTTGCAGGGTGTTGTCAGTGCTAAGGCTTTTAGAAATTTCATAATTCTGCTCCTTGGCACCCATCCCATGGTCCTCCAGCTTCCTACCTTTCTTTGTAAAGGCTGTTCACTGTGACAGCTATAAAATGCTTTATCACGTGGGTCCATCTAACCAGTTAATAGATGCTGTAGAATTTACCCTGGACCCAAGATTTTGTTCAGAGCTCTAGCTGATTCAATTGTTTGGATTTTTCCCAAGAAATCGATTCATAGGAAAACATCTCCTCTCTTTTCCCACAGCCTAGCAATGTTATCCACAAATCAATTCCCCTAACCTGTGATTGCTTTTTATTTAAAGCAAAATGATTTGTTGGAATTTTGACTCAAGGTAAAGTAGCAAGATAAGGAGAAATCTGATGTCTTGCCAATAAGCATCAATTAATGTGGCAATGCTACACGTAGAACCAGAAAAGTGCTGCTGTTCCAGTTTGTCCTCAAGCAGAGGTAGCAGGATATAGCGACCCTCAGAACAACAGGTCTGCACTTCTTTTTTTTCATGGTTTTTGGAAAAGGTGCTTGCTGTGAGTGAAGAGAATTACACTAAGATTTACAGAAATGCATTGCCCATTGCATAATGTCTTCTGGCTGAATCTGCTGGTGTCCAGGAGAGCTCATTCTATGACTAAAGTTGGAGCATTTCTCACTCTTGGGTAATGTCTTTAGCTTCTTATGACAGGTACATGCACCCTGCAGCCCTCTTCTCGGTTAGGCCTCCATCTGCCTCGTTTCATGAAACACTTTGGTATAAGAATGGCTTTGAAATGGTGCAATTGCTTGAGCCAAAGCTGCTAATGACTTCAAAAGGGAAGTGGAGGTGAGGGGAGACAGTATCCTTTTATACACCCTCAGAGAGTAATACATGCAAAGTGAGCATGACTGTGAAGCGTTATTTTCTCAAGAAACTAGAATCCGACATTCCCATTGACTTTGCAGAGGTCTAAGCCAGGAGCACTAACGGACAGATCTGATACTGGTGGGGCAGACGGATGCTAGAATTACTCTGGGGATTAGAGTAGGAGAGCTGAGGCCCAGCTTGCACCAGGCATCACCCATGTGAACCACACAAGCATTTCACGGCTCTGCGGAGCAAATCCGCAGGGCACTGCAGCAGCTCGTGGGACGGTGGAGCCAGGTGTGTGACTCTGCTCTGGCCTTCCTGTTGTAGCTTCCACGTCACGTCACCTCCAGAGAATCAGCCTGAGTGAACGGGGGCTGAGCAGGACCTCACGGCTCCAAGGGTTAAGCAGCCAGTGGAGCGGGCTCTGCGCGGGGACGCTGAATGAGTGAGTGTCGGCGTTCCAGCGATGACAGGGATTCCTTTCCCAGCCTGCCCCCGGGATTCCTCAGGCAAGAGGAAGGGGCAGAAAAGGCAAGTCCTTTCTCCCGGCCGGGAACAGTGGGGCATGGAGCAGCGGCCGCCCCTGCCCGCACTTCCCCTCCCCGCCCCCGTGGCTGCTGCACAGTTGTAGGACGTGCAAATATGTTTGCTAGGCTTGACTTTCATTGAGGAAGAGATAGAGCAAACAGGATCCGCGTGAGGAAAGTCACCCGAAGGAGACTTGCTAAGCTGCATTGGTCCAAATGGGAAGAGGGACTGAGATAATTTTGAAAATTTGGCCCTTGTGTTTCTTCCGAGTGGAATAAGCTGGAGGGTGATTGTGGCTCATCATCCTTTTCTAACCCTGTCCTCCAGGGCTTTCGGCATGCTGTGTGGATGTTCCTCACTTACATCTCCTAAAACCCTCCCCAGTCAATGGGAAGTACCTCTTTCCTCATGTTGGAGATGGGAGGGCTGAATGGCAGTGAAGTGATTAGCCCAAATCCTCCAGGAAATCTGTAGCGGGGACAGGAAGCAAAAAAATTTGACTAATTAATTTGCCCTTTCACACCTGTGCCACTGTTCCCTTTTGCTCCAAATAATTTCAGAGCATTGGGTTATAACAGGCATCCTCTAGGGCAGCTTTTAATACCCTGATCCCATTGAAGTGTCTCATGCCTGCTGAAATCAAAGGACCCTCCTCACACTAAGGTGTTGTGAGAAGCTGTCCTCACTTGGCTTGTGATCAATAGCCCACAATAACGTTTGGGCCAAGAGATTACAGACATTAATCTTGCCTCAGACTGATTTAGCATCATTAACCAACCTAATATAAAGTCCGTGTAGGTTTTTGCAAATGTAAATCAATTTAACTAAATTATCTTTTTTCTTGACATCTTTTAAAATCCCCTTTTCCTTTTCCTGGGGAAGAAGAGGAGCATACCAAAGAGGACATGGTTTGAAATGCACCTTTCTCTGGTGTATTCCATGTTCTTTGTGAGTAAATCCTTTAGGAATCTGCTGTGGAAGCTCCACGATTCCTTTGAAAACAAACCTTTGTCGTTGTCTTTTTCATAGAGAGGATGTTTGGAGGCCGTGCCAGCTTCCTGCCAGCCACACTAAGCACACTGCTTGGGCCTAGCAATGCTTAGCAGGTACCATTGATATAATTTTGATACAATACACAGGATTAATGCGAGCTGGGTGTTCGATTACTTCACATTTCCTGCTGCAGCCCTGCCACTCAGTAGATGAGGCATTCCTTTTTAAGAGCTTGATGATAATTAGGATATTGTGTACTAGCACCTTCTTCTCCACAGAATGCTAGTTTCTCCGTGGACAGTGATGCAAGCCTGTGAGTATATTTTGTTGACATTTCTGGACATTGAATCAAGACATTCATCCCCAGTCTAAATGCAGGAGGAACGAGATTCCTATCGCTGCATACAGTGATTAAAAATCACTGCATTGGAAAGCAGGGTGGCCCAGGAGGAGTGGGTTCTTGCAGACTAGTTCCTGAGGAGCTGGTACCCACACCGTGTATATTCGAAGGGGTTTTCCTTCAGACTAGTTGAAGTCTGATCCTGTGGACTCCATGTTCACCGGTCTTTGCAGCATCTCAGGTGTGTTCTTGGTGTGCACCTCCATCTTCAGGAGGGATTTCGGAGAACATTCCGGATAAAATTGCGGATGAGCTTTATGCAGGAGGTGAGGGCAGGAAAAATAGTAACCGGGGGCCTGGGGACTACCTGCCCAGCTCAGGCCCCCCACAGTAATGGCCTTGCTTCAGCGTCAGCTGCTCCTATTTGATGACCAGATACTGCTGGGCTTTAAAAGATATGTTCAGGAGGGCTGAGACGTGGGAGAGCTCCCCATGGGAGCGAGAGCCTCCCACGAGGCAGGAGCAGGAACTCGTGGCCTCCACGGGAGCTGGCAGGACGGGCGCTGCACCCGCCTGCACTGCTGGGACCGAGAAAGGCACCGAGACGCAGTGCGTGGAGGGAAGAAAATCTAGAGACAGAATTATAGATATTACCGAATCCCCAATGCACTTTTAAACTTCATTTTAAAGGGAAAACAATGGGAAAAAAAGCCTCAAAGGCACATATTTAAGTGCTAGTTTCACAGTAATACCTCCTCAGAGATCTGGCTTTATCACTACTGAAAGGAGAGAGCAGAAAATGGAATTGTTTCTGTTGTTCTATCATGTTTGTGACATGACAAAAATGTGGAGTTCTTCTGCCTTTTGCTTTTCACCTTGTTGAACCGCTGTCAGACTTCTGTAAATTGTTTGCACCATAAACAAGCTTTGTAAGTGAAAGGGCAAGTGCTGGGAGCAGGCAAAGGCAGAGATTTTGTATTGAATCTTTTCTTGCAGGGATAACTGGCTTTGGTGCCGACCAGCTTCACCTACTTCTGCTAAGCAAAACCAAGTATCATTTTAGATGAAGGTATAACGAAGCTGAAACAACAGAAAATGGACCAGGACTATGAATGTATTAGTTTGATTTTTATGCAGAGAGCAATATAATTGCGGCTGACCTTTACCTGAAGCTCTAACTTGCTATGGAGAATATAATGGAGATAAGATAGAAATAATATACATTTAGAGGGTAGGAATTTAAAACAGATTTGGCAAAAACTCTCTCTGAGCCTCATGTGGCTTGAGGACACTGTGAGGAAGTGCACTGATGTGAAGGTCCATTTCTTTCCTATGGGTGTCTGAAGTGCTGTTATTACATCTTGTTTCCAGAAGTCGTGACTTCGTCTCGAATGGAGAGCTCATCTTCAGCCTGGGGTCAGTTCTGCAGCCACTGGTGCCGCTAAGAAGGGACTGGCAGGAGATTAGACAGAAATGCACATTCAATAAACTCAAAAGGATTTTGTTTCCCTAAAGGTTTTGAAGAAATGAGTTTATAGATAACTCAACGAGTGTTTGCCCTATGGACATCATTCTTTAAGTTTCACTGAGGCAGCACATGCTGTTATCCTGTAGATGCCCAATGAAGCAGACAGAAAGAATAGAGGATTTGGCTGGGCAGCTCAGTAGCACATTTAATAGTTTATTGAGGGCAGATCTATGAAAATCATATCAAGTTGAAGGTCATTTTTAATGGTAGCATTACAATTTGCCAGCTACTAATGGTATTTCTTTGGATGCCTCCAAAACCATCCCAAACCATCACTCTCACATTTAATTGTTCTGTATAAAAGACTGTTGTAGCTTTGAAGACAAAATCCCCCAGCTTTGAGACTTTTTCAGAATGCTTCACATTTGACTTTATCTTTCCCAAATGCACGCAACTGCACAAGCTGCATTTCCCGCACCATACTCTTTTAAAATCAATATCTTTTATAATTTTCTTCATGGTTAAACATAAGAAATAAATTGATTACATAAACTTATTTTTAAAGACAAATTAAAGTTGGAAATTAATGTAAAAGTTTGAAAGATTCTTAGTGGGGAAAAGGATCTTTTTTCAAACAGGAATTCTCCTCTCCTCTCTGCTCCTCTCCTCTGTGCTCCGCTCCTTTGCTAAACTGGTTTTCTTAACAGAATGATATTTAACACTGCACATTATTGTCAATGATATATGTGGAGATGAGTTTCCTGGAGAGGAAGATATCAGGAGAACAGCAGTAAATGGATGTTTTTTATGCGGGTTTTCTCTCCAATACTTTCAGACCTTCAATTTCAAAGTTGAGTTGCAAAAGGTATTTTCCTTCAGAAATGCTGAATACACTTTCTCAAAATCCCCATTTACCAAGACATTATTAGTTAACCATCTTTTCAAAATGCATTTTCTGCCCCAAAACTCTGATATTCTGCATTAATTTTAGGTAGAGATTTTATGCTCGCTTTGCTGCCTGAATATCATCCGCACTGCTGGAAGGACAGAAGAAAGGATCTGCAGTGAACAGCTTAGCTGGTGAAGGTAGTACTTTTCTTCTTCCTCCCCCCCTTTTTTTTTCCTGTTGGGACTGTCTGTAAACAAGGCTACCACAAATGAAAAGATAGACAGCGTATCAGATATCTCAAAGTACGGGCTATTTACAGCTCCTGCACACCTAGACCTAAGCATTTGAGGGATTCTCTCAGCCTCTATTCCTCCCTGCTGCTCATTCCTTTTTAGGAAAGATCATGGAAATCTTATAGGAGCTATTGCTTTTTTAAGGGAGAGATGATTATACAGTGAGGCAGAGTTTATACAGTGGAGTATCCTACTAGAAGGCTCTTAGGGACCATTTTCTGAGACAAAAAAGACAGCAGCACTGAGACGATTGATTTATGGCAAACTTGGACTCACAAAATGAAATACTGCAGTTGCTGCTCCTTGGTGGAAGCAGAGAAAATAATGTGGTGGGATGGATTCATCCTTTCACACAGAGCTGGAACACAAGCGCCAGGTTTGCAGGTGAAGACGTGGGCATTCAGGGCACTGGGCACCATGACGGTCCCTGGCACGGCTCGCTCAAGGAAGTCACCCTGCTACAGAAACGGACGCAGCAACACGTTGGCACTCGCCAGTGTATTTGGGATCCTGCAGTTGCTGACCAGCACATAGCTGGGTCTCGCATGTCTCTGCTGCTGCTGGGAAGAAACTTCCTGGCAGTTTTTATGAGGAGAGGACACATTCAGCTGGCTGAAAGCAACATGGTCTTATCAAAAGCCCTCTAACATGGCTGGCATCATCTCTGTGCTCTTAATGTGATGTGCCCTCCACAATGGCTGGGTCAAGTAGAGTATTTGCACTTGGCATGGTGTCTGAGCACTCTTAGTTGTTGGTCTCAAGGCCTGGTGCAGCAATCAGAAACAGTGTCCGCCGTCAGGGTGGCTGCCTATGGAGAGACTGGGCAATGAAAGGCACACTGCAGCTCAGGGGAGGGTAAACACTGTGTGATGCATTAAGGTGGGACCTACGTGGCGGGAGTTGTTTTAATCAATTTTTAATCAGCTTTTACTACAGAAGAGTAATTTATTATAGGTTTTATGTGATTATAGGTTTACTGTAATTTAACTTGTTCAGTTACCATAGGTTTTTACGGGCTCGTGTCAATTTTAGGTTTTATGTCATTTTTAATGCCATTTTGCAACTTTGCTAAAAGCTTGTCTGTGTAACTTCCCCTTCCTCCCGCCTTGGCAGAGGAGAAAGTTGATGCAGCCCATTTATTAAACAACTTACTCAAACCAGAAAGAAAATAATGTAGCTAATCCATTTCCATTTTGTTTTTAAATTTGTGAGCACAGAATAAATGCTTTGTGGCATAACCACTGCACGCACCCATATCCACATGCGCCAGCATGCAACGTTTGAAACGTGAAGGAGGAAAGAGCGAAGCTCTGAGCCTTGAGTGTCGTGCGCTTGAAACGCTCTTGTTCTTTGCAAAGTTGACAGGCTAGAGTTTGGACAACTGTGAGGTGCCCAAGGAATGATTTAATCCCTAAATTCCTCTGTTGTCCAACCATTCCCACGTTTTGTTCCTCTTGCTGATTACAAAGAGCAAAGGGAGAGGGAGAAGAGGATCTGGTTTGCACTGCTTTGCACTGGTTGGGGACAGAGGGTGGATGTGAGGAGGGTAGATGAGGCTGCAAGCAGTCTGTGGGTATGGATTTGAAGGACTTGAGCCTTAGTATCTATAGCTACTTTCGCCACACTGATGTGTTTTTTTTTCAGTTTAGAACATGGACACTCCCTCCCTCAAAGCAAAAACGCTGCTTTGGGTACAAGTATCTCCTCCCTTTGCCTTCCAGAGCATGTTTAAGAATTTTGAGGGAGAGGAAGGGACATGCCATAACCCACGGACAGCCCATGCTTTCATTCCAAAAAGAGCTTTGTAAGAGGACCAAGCTGATCTACATAAACCCTAAAGCCTCATACTGCCTAAGGAGAGCGTCAGTAGGAGCAGGGCACAGCCCATCCAAGATAGTTCAGAGTGGTCTTTCCGCTCCAGGCCTTATGTACACCAGGCCTCCCTTGTGCTGGTGCCATGGCCTGTTAGGAGCATCAAGGCTGTGTCAGCGTTGCTGCTCATGCTGCCCGTGCCCAGATCAAACACGGGCAGTGGCAGCTAGCCCAGCTCTGTGGGGTTTTCCCCAGGCTCTTGGTCTTGAAGCCATCCTGGAGCTGCTTGGGCTGCCTCTGGCTCTGGATTCCTCTACACTCTGCTGGGCGGAAGGCTCCCATAAAGAGATGCAAAGACCCTGCAAATACCTCCCATACAAACAAATCTGCTCTGCTGGCTAACACTGCATTTTTGTCATCTGCCTTTCCTTTCAGTGCAACGAGAAAGCACAACACAAATTACTATTCTAAGCCAACATTAATATGAGCTGCACTATCTGCCTCAGTCACTCAGATTACTAACTTTGGCCTTTAGGCCGATTCTTATGCTAGAGATGAGAAAGTTGCACAATAGACATTAGAGAATCCCTTAAAAGAAGGAAAAAAAAAAAAAGAAAAAAAAAAAAGCCACAATCCTTCATTGAGGAGCAGGAGCAGCTCCAGCCTGGCCGCGACGCGGTCACATGAGGACCCACAACAATGAGCGCACAGTGTCGAAAAGCGGAGGCCGCTGAACTTTATGTCACTTCCCAACTGCAGCATTACTCATAATTTATGGCTATACTCGCCTTTCAACCTTTAAAACCTTTTCCCAAGTATTTGCAGCATTCTCACATAAATATTGCTACAATAAGTAGCATCAACGTTTAGTAGCTGTTTTTCAAGAATAACCGTGTGACACTGTTACGGCGTCCCATTAAACCGGCTGCAATGTGTGGAAGGTCTAAATCAAACCATGCCGACCAACGGTAACATTTACACATATACAAGGGAACAATGGGCCTTGAAAGTTTATTCTGGGCTCCAAGACACAAATGACAGTTTTGTTCCTTTTCACGGTTATGCAAGATGTCTGTTTGGGGAAGTGACCCGGAGTGGACACAGACTGGCATTTACATTTATGGGTCTCTTAAAATAAAAAAGAAACACATTACAAAATGTTTTCTTTTATTTTTTTTTAAGGGAGGGAACCTTATTTCAAAGGACCAGGCAATGCTGTCTTTTCATTAAAGCTTGTGCTGTGTAATGATTAGTAAGAAATTCCTTGCCAGAATTGTTCACTGTCCAAAATACATTACAATGACTAAACGTAAATGACAGATAGTTAACTCGGATATGGATATGTGCTTAATTGCCCTGCTGTCTCAAAGAATGCACTTAAGCATATGCTCATTTAAACACATATGCTTCATTTCTGTTTAGGTCAATAGGATCTAAGCATGTGCTGAAACATAAGCAAATGCTTAAGTGCCCTTCTTCACTGGGGATGCTTTTCTGAGGCAAGGCTGAAAAAGTCTTCTCCTGGAAGGGGCCTTTTGCTGCCCTACCTCCTGGTCCAGCTGCTTTGCTGGAGTGTTTCTGTCCTCCTTCCTCCAAAGCAGCCTGCTCACCTCTCCGCAGAGGAGGTTTTAGAGCTGGTGTTAGACACATATCCTGTTGCCCGATGCTATAATGAGCCTTGCAAGTCTGCCCATAGCGGGGAGTGGACACGGAGGGCTGGAGAAGAAGCGCAGGAGGGGCAGCGACACGGAGCCATTCACTGAATCAACCGGAAACAGCTGGAAACCCTCTCATGCACCCTGAGCAAAGCAGGGCTCCACGTCACCTCATCCCACAGGCTTTGGGCTGCCTGGCCCACCGTCGGCTGTGCAAGTGACCTCCGAACCGGGTGACACAACCGCGTCTGAACTCGTGTGCATGCAAGGGCCCGCGCTGCCCGGCAGGGCCCTCAGACGCGTGCAGGAGCTGTATCTGCTGTGCATTATCAGTTTAATTAAGATAAGGATATGGAGTTTATGCTATATTCCCATAAATGACAGGGCAGGGATATGAATGATTTATATGGTATTAATTGTGCTTGGGAAGTGCAGGTCTGTCAATATGCATAAATAAAAGTACCATGAGAATGCAGTAAAGGAATAAAAGCTACAGATTTTTTTTAAAAAAAACAGCTTTCCAAAATTCCAACTGTTTTCAAAATAGGAACACACGTTGGGCAAAAAGTTTGCAGGGGCAGAGGTCGGACCGCCTGGGCAATAATTAATAAGCCCGCGTACTCGGCCAGCTTTGGGGAGGGAACGCGGTGCCGAGAGAAGGCCTGCTCCTGCAGGTAGTGTGTTTGCCTGTGACAGCAGCAGATTATTTGTTCTTTTTTTTTCCCTGACACCGAACTAAAGAATGCATTGTGGGAAAACCGTCCTGACACATGACACTGTGCAAAGGAGGATCACAGCGTGAGGCAGCATCAAGGGGCTTACTTGGCCTTGATGCACTCTTACACAGCATGGGGCTCCAGAGATGAGTGTCTCTTCCAACTGAAGCACTGGTGCAATTTGCACAACTCTCATGAGAGCGCACGGTGAAGCTGCTCTCAAAGCCCTCATGTAAACAGGCCTGCAAAAAGAAAGGGAGAGTGAAAGAGCCTGCACCGTGCACGGGAAAAGCACAAAAGGAGGCAGTTCAAAGGAGGCTGGCGAAGAAGGAGGGAGCTGCGGAGGGTAGTAGGGTGGGAAGGGGGCAGAATATTTAATCCAAATATTAGAAGCAAAAGGGAAAGCCTTAGATCTGCAATCCAACGGGCAGCGCAGCTGTGAAAGGAGCGGTCAGAAGAAACCAAGTATGGGGAGACACTGGATGGCAATGCATAGCTAGAGATTTCTCTTTCTGGGCGAAACCGTAATTGAAATGTGCGCTAAAGAGGCTGCGCCTCAGATGTGCAGCCCTTAAACTTCTTCAAAACCTCCTAAGTTCAGATAATAAGTTTGCATAAAGAGGAAGAGAGGGAGGAGGAACAGAAAAGCACGGCGGAGCCCTCTCTAAGTGCTCCTCGCTAGCCGGTCTCAGAGCACCAGGCCCTCCTGTACGCACTCTCCCTTGCTGCTCCTGCTTATCATAATATGCCACTTTTGCGCATCAAATTTACATTTCAAAAATGCTGTATCGCTGCTCTAAAATTAATTATTAATCTTTCATCAGTCCCTTCCATAGATACATTTTTAACTTTGATTTCGCTACCCATTCGGGGGAGGGCTGGGAGGGGGGACGGGGGGTGGGGGAGAGAAGATCCTTTAATCTTGTCACTTTTCTGCTGGGCTCTCCTCGCGCGTGCTGCTGCTTCCAGCCCCGCGCGTCCCACCAGGGCTCCGGAGGTGCAAGCGACAGCTTCTCGCCGCGCTCTGGCAGGAAGTTGGGCTCGCTTTGGAGAGCGGGGGATTCCTGCCCGTCGGGCCTCGGCCACGGAGGGGCAGCTGCTCCTCCTGCTTGACCTGGCATTTGAGCTAAGCTGCACCAACCTGTCGAGCCCTGGGCTAAAGAGCTGCTGGGTTACAGGCCTGCGTGGGAGCGAGGTCTGGGTAGGGTTTGCGTGCTTGCCCCAGAGCGCCGCGGGCGCTGATCCATCCACAGGTCCATTGTGGGGACTTGGATGGGCCAAATATTGGGTATTTGCTGCCAAACACAGCAAGCATTGAGGGGTGACCGCTTGTCATTAGTCTGTGGGAAGAGTAAATGCTTGTCTTGCCTGTAGTGGGAAAGAGAGAGACCCGTGTGCTGGACGGACGCTGCGCCCTTTATCTTTCTATTCACATACGTGGTCAAAGAAATGCGTACTGCTCTCGGCAGCTCCTTTGCTGCTGTGTGCTGGGCGTATGTGTGGGTGAACATCTCTCAGGATGTTGGGCTTAATCAGAGGTGATCGGAGATCAATAGACTATCACTTACAAGAAATCGGAGAAAGTACAAGGGAAAAACAAAGCTGAGAATCCAGAGCAAAACACAGCACACTTGTTTTCCACCCCAACCTCCTCCCTCCCATGTAGCATCCCAAACTGCACTGGTCTATATTACAGATGTGCGGCTGTGGCTGTTCCTGGGGCCTGTGTGCGACCCCCAACCCTTTCTGTCTGCAGGACCAACAAGCAGATCCGCGACAACCAGCGTCCTCGTTCCGGCTGCACCTCAGCTCTAACGCCCGAGCGTCTGCACGGACACAGGCTGAGGGAGGAACTGAGCCGGCGGAGGAGCCGGCGAGGCAGAGCAGCAATGGGACACGAAGGGAATTCCCACTCCATCATCACAGCTTCCCGCCCGTCTTCCAGGCAGGAATTCAACCGCGCGCTGCGAGTTGCTCTGCGCGACAACACCGTTATGTTGGGGCCTTTTATCCAAAGCAGAGTTTGATTTCAGCTCACTGGCACTAATTGTACCCGTACCTGTATTGTGTAGGATAATCAAGGTGCCACAGATTGCCCACTTTGTGTACGATACCTCCACAAAACGCTGGGAATGAAGTGCAATGGCTCTTGCTGCACATTGGCATTTGGAGGATGCAAAGCAAGAGCAAGTAACTGTAAATACCGGTCTTATTTCATAAACAATGATTATGTGGTTGTGTCACAGATGTTGCACCCTGTCGAGTGCATTGAATTCTGTACAGTCAAACAACAATAGCTAAATCACGTAGCTTCAGAGTGAGAAGTAAGGGTGGTTTCAGCAGGAACGTACCTCAGGCAAAAATCCAATACTGGCCTTGGGAAATGTCCCTTTTTGTCCACGTAAGAGCTGCATAATGTTTGTGGCTGAAAGTGCTATGGGTCTTTAATCATGCACAAACTCTCCACAATCAAAATACGGGCTCCCTTTCTAAATGAGATGTCCTCTCTGCCTGCCCAGCTCGCCAGCCTGGCTGTGGAGCTGCACGTGTTAGAGGGAGGAGGTAGGAGGACTTGACTTGCCTTTGAGATCTTTCGCTTCCCTTCTGCAATCCTACATTCCTTTTTGCTCACTTTTTTTTTTTTTTTCCCGAATAATAGTCTCAGGCTTTATTTTTTTCCCAAAACGTTGCCTTTCTCACGTTGTAGGGCTTTGAAAAGCCAGCTTTGGCCAGTGCTACACTTTGCCTCTCACTGCTGGTCCCTTCAAGGCGAGGAACAAGGAGTGTCTTTCCTCACGTGGGATCTGAGCCGTGACTTCTGCTGCATACGGCGGTGGGCATCGTGGGGCAGGGCAGGCCACACGGGTGGCTCCAGGATCCTGCAGGGGGTAGGTGTAGGTTTGGTTTCTCCCAGTGTTAGCAGCTGCTTTGCATTCTGGGGCATGGACCTTCTGCACCACACTGCCTGGCAATGAGGTCATGGTGTTTATGGTTATTTTCTGGGTGTTTATGGGCAACTCTGAGTCCTGCTCCTTGGGGAAAGGAGGTATTGACCTTCCAGAGCTCAGACTACACTAGGTCTGATGAGCGGTCTGCTAAGAAATGTTCACGGAGCCTGCCTGGTGTCAGGGAGAGCTGCTGAGTTTCATGCCTGGCAAAAGGAAGGCATCAAAGGCAGCTCCCAGAAGCCCTTTCCGCCCAGCCCTGGGATGTGCTGCCCTGCTCATGGATCACTGCATCTGCAGGGAGCCTCATGGTGTCGTTATTTCCCTCTTTGCAAAAGTGCATAGATGTGACAAGTGGCGAGTTTCTGCAGCTCCTCACTGTGCCATCCTGCCCTTCCTTCCCTCATGCATTGACCTATTGGCTGCAGTGCTTCTAGCTCCAAAGAGATGCGATCACAGGAGGCTTGGGCTGAAATAAAGCTGTGGAAGCCACAGGAGCAAAGCAGATGCACAACAGCAGGCAGTGCAGGCGTGCAGAGAAGCCCTTGCTGCTGAGGCTGCAAACCTGCAGCACGTCACTTTTCTAAGCACCCATCCACACGCGCTCCCAAACAAATGTCTCCCCTCTAAGGGACACTGGAGAGCTAAAATGAAAGTGCAGTAAGTTATCTAGGAGGTTTCTGTGTAAAAGTAATTGCCCTATAGCTGACACACTGGGAGCTCATATTGTAGCTTATAAGGTCAGCATCTTCTTTGGTACAAATCCTTGGCAAGCTCTTTGTAAAGGGGTGCTCATACAACGAGGTTAGAAAGCTGGATTAATTAGAGGGCCGGATCTTGAGGACGAGGGACAAAAGAGCGTTGTCGATCTCACATGGCCCTTTTGGTGCAATAAGTCTTGGCAGATGACATGATTTAAATGGATCCAGAAGTGCAAATAAGTGCCTTGCATCTGACTGTTACTCCAGGCCTAGGATGAAGGCCATTAAAGCAGATCAGTGTAGCTGTGGCCTTTGTCCTCACCCTCCAAAACATGTTTTGGGGTGGGTGTAAGTTTTGCCTCAAAGGAGGAGCAAGAAGGAGTGTTACTTGCTTTTGTAATTCATGACTATGAGTAAGCTTCTGGCTGCTTAGGGACAAGCAGATCCAATATATTTCACACGTGCACAAACCAACCTTGGGAAAGTTTTGCATCTCTCTATCCCAAGCCCCTTCTGCTTCCTCGGGCAGGAAAACTAAGGCCTTGTGATGTTAACACCTGCTTGTGCTCACTGCTATTTCAAACTCCCCTAAATATGTGAGTACTGTGAAAGGGCAGTGACTAAAAGGTTGTGTCATGTTCCTGTGCATGGTTTAACAAAAGATGCCATCTCTGCCCAAAATGTTGTCTGACCTTCCTACCTTGGCTGGTTCCTTAGGCTCCATTTGCCCCATCCTGTAGGAAACGCTGCTGTGAGTCCGTGCAGTTGTGAAGGCTTTGAGAAGAAATTACAGCAGCAAAGTCAGAGCAGTCAGTCTTAAAACCATATCACAGATGGGAACATGATGGGAACATGATCAGGAATTTAAGTTGGGAGCCCAACTCAAATGCCTCTATGCAAACGCACGCAGCATGGG
>PTEX01000125.1:2073488-2134421 GCA_003342815.1 Eudromia elegans | reverse complement strand
GAACAGGCTGCCCAGAGAGGTGGTGGAGTCTCCTTCTCTGGAGATCTTCAAAACCCGCCTGGACATCACCCTGTGCCACATGCTCTAGGGGACCCTGCGTGTGCAGGGGG
The DNA here is from genome assembly GCA_003342815.1 of Eudromia elegans. Taxonomy (NCBI): domain Eukaryota; kingdom Metazoa; phylum Chordata; class Aves; order Tinamiformes; family Tinamidae; genus Eudromia; species Eudromia elegans. The sequence continues at coordinate 2,134,311 of PTEX01000125.1, read as the reverse complement.
TTGGACTAGATGACCTCTACAGGTCCCTTCCAACCCTAGGCATTCTATGATTCTATGATTCTATGAATGAAGAAGTGATACCTTCTCCATGTGTCAGCAATGACAAGGGAAGAGTGATTGTCATCTAATAAGGACATCTCTCTTCTCCTGAAAAATCCTGCAAGAATATGCTAAGCAGTTAGGAGACAAAATATATTTTAGGGTGTTGAAAATCAAAAGCAACCCAAGTGCTATCTGTGGCCAGCTGGAGCTGGTGCAGACACAGGACAACATCTGGGTATGTAGCCTACCACCAGCAGCAGACGCTGTTTTGCTTCCTCCTGAAACACGAAGACAGGCTGTCTGCTTTTTCTAGTGTATGTTGAATGGGATGGCCAATAGCAGCAAAACAATGTTTAACTGCTGGCAAACCACCTTTTTCTCTTTGCTCTGGCAACTGCAGTTTCATATGTTTCAAGGCTTCGTGTGCCGTGGTCTTTTGAAGCAGTAATCTCCCAAGAACATTGCAGTTCTTGCCTGCCTCAGGTCTCAGCTGCACTGCTTCTGAGCATGCAGAGAAGGCGACTGCCTTGTTAGGTGTGGGATTAAGCCGTATGCTAGTCTTTTTCTTCCTTTTTTCCTGCAAAGCAAACTTATTTTATTTTATTTTGTCTCTGTTCTACAAAGGTGTGTTCTTACTAATTACATTATTCTCTGCAGTCTCAGGAGTCCCTCTAAAACAAGAAGTGCTGGCGTTAGTGGGACAGTGGCATTTATGCTTTACTGGCCACTGTTTTCCATGGGTGTCTCACTAAAGCTGAACAAACAGGTCATGCCTGGCCATAGTCACACACCAAACATCAGCAGTGCTCAAGCCAGCCGAATTGTTGCATCTCAAAAAATAAAAAATAAACAAAAAGTAGGTCTTCTTTCCCGTCCTGCAGTTCCCAGCCTCAGATCCCCCAGTGCTCTCCATAAGACATCTCATGTATTAATTCCTTGTTTACCCATCTCCAGACAGAGAGCGTTGCTGCTACTGTCCCACGGAGGAGACATGACAGCTTTCCTGCCTCCAGGAGGGTCCCCGATGCTGGAGCAATCTGCGGTGAGAAGAGCTCTCAGGGGCCAAGAGCAGGCATCACTATCTGCCCCTTAAAGTAGTAATAGAAAGCTAATTAGAACGGTGAGTAAAGAGCACAAAAGGGGATGGGGAAAAAAAAAGAAGAGTGAAAATGGAGTTTCGTTTACCCATACAAACAGACAAAGAAGTAACACTTGGACAGCAGCAGAGGGGTTTGGAACAGCATTCAGTGCATTCAAGCTATTCAGTCTTCACTCTTAGTGTAAAAGATCACATATATCATCTTACATTGTTTATTGTTCTAAATAAAGACCTACACCGATGGAGCTCTCACACGGACTTCAGGCTCTATTGTATTGGCTTCTCACTAGCACTTATCAGCTGAAACAACATATACCAGCACGGAGTCCAGAACAGTGTATTTTATGGTATCAGCAGAAGATTGGGGGCTGAGGGGAAATACAAGGTTTTTGTTAAAAAAGCAGGAAAAAAGGAGAGGGTAGCATAACAGCCAGCAGCCTTTTGGTAACTGGAGCTTTTCTGGTTGAGCAGAGGCAGATACCAACAGGCATCAGCTTTGCAAAGGTTCCAGCTCAGTCGGTTCAGGCTCTTCCTAGTTCCAACTGGTGCTAGAGTCTGATGCAAAAGAAGTCCTGCTGGGACTTGGAAAGGATAAAAATTACATGAAGGATGAAAGACCCACTTCTGTATATTTTCCTCTACTGTTTCTTAGGCACATGTCCAGTGAGGAAAGGTGTGGGACTGCCTGAGTATTATAGAGAATGCCACTCAGGAGGAGAATGACAGAATTGAGTCTTTGTCATAATTTTATTATTTCCCACAATTAAAGGTAAAGCTGCATGAAACAACATGGAGAGATTCTGCTAGTTTTCAGTCCACAAAACAGTCACAAACTATCAGTTGTCAATAAGACAAACAGTCTTCCATTTGTCTTTGATGTAACATACATCATGCTGTAAGGATCACTCCACTCTGCAGAGCAGAAGGATCTGCAGATGGAGTGGCCTTTTCCCTGCAAGTGTCCTAAGGATCAGGATGCCCGTAACTAAGAGAACATTCCCTATCATTCCTCCTTTAAGATCTACAAGGCCCATATTAGGATAAACGGTATGGCCAACTAACAAAAGAAACTAGGTGAGCATCTGTTTACATTACATATCTGTATACGCTACAAATAGCAGGGAAAACAAAGGGTGAGCTTAGAAAACAGAGTAAATGGAATTGTGTAGCTAATCCCATATTCCTTTCTTTTCTGTGTATAATATTCCCATTTCCATATAATTTCCCTGTATTTGGAAGTGTTGCATTGTGGGTTTTGGAAACTGACCCTTGGCATTTTTCCCTTGACAAAAGACCTGGAATGAAATGTAGAAAGTTTCAGGTGGATTCTTCATAAAGAAATCAAAGTAGATTTCATTGGTCTTGAATAAAATGATACAAATTCCTTTCCTGATTTAGCAGTAAACAGAGTTAATAAATAAAATAACATACAACTGGAATGGGTCTCTGGGTCAGTGATCCAAGCCCTTTGCCTCTAACTTCATGCTATATTTTCCCTTTCATTAACTCATCAGGCTCTGACAACAGCAGTGTTTTAGCTAGACTTGATAGCTTTCACCCCCAAATGAAAGTCACTTCCTCAAGGCTATTCCAAGATAATGGCAGGATAAAATCCAAGAATCCTGAGTCTCAGTCAGTTGCTCTGTTATAATACCAAAGAAACAACAGATCTGAAATAATGTAGAATTGCAGAAGGTGGATCATGCTCGTGGGCTATATAGGGGAAGAAAATTGTATTTTCTTTTTCCAATTCACTGGAATCCTCATGAGAGAACAGTGACCAAGATAAAAGCTCAGCAAAGACAAACAAAGCAAGAACTCCACCTCTTCCTCAAAAGATGTGAAAATAATGTTAACTGGAGATGGTTTTGTTTTGCCTTTGCTTTCTCCACAACACAGAGAATGTTAATGAATTGCACTGTTAACTGGGACATAATCTTGTCTGTAAGGGAGCAGGGGAAATTTAGATGTGTGACTATCTCCTATAATGAGAGGCAACTGGGAGTTTTTGGAACAGATGAGAAATTGGCATGTGGAAATAATAATTATAGATTTTAAAATGCTTACTGAGAACTGCTATGGAAGAAACCTCTTTGGTTTTAACTGTGAACCTTGGTAGAAAGGGAATTAGGATACCTGGTGTTAAAATCTGCTCAAATCCCTCAAAGCTTTCATGAAGATCTGATGCTTTGGCTGGTGTGCTGGAGTTTGTTTAGCTGATACAAATCATATTTTCGGGCAAATTTGTACATACGCTCCCAGATGTCAGCCAGATGATACTAGGCTATTTTGGCTTGGAAGCTTTTTTTTTCTCTCTCCCCCCTTTTTTTTCTTTTGTTTTACTTAAGAAGAAAAGAATTGCTTGTGTGCTGTTTACAGAGATTTCAGCATGATGTCTACTACTTTAGCCACTAACAGAAGCAACCTTGACAATCAAATGTGTTTTTTTCATCCTTTTTCATCCAGACAAGTGAGCAGTCATCAATTATAGTCCCACACATGAAATACAAATTTAGCACTACGGAAATGAAAACTAAAGCAATTTGTACCTTTGCTATTCCAAGGGGATTCATTCTTGCCCTGTTTACTACAAAATATTTCGTCCCTTGAAGCCAAAGTTATATCAATGTCAGTGATCTTAAGTTCAGTCATAAGAAGAAGATGACCCCGTGTTGTTCCTGACATCATCTCCTTGTTGCTGGGAATGCTAGTGAGCATGTGTTTTAAAACAGTGCTCAAGCACTTGTTTTCTTTGGTTGCCGCCAAGCTTGGCTCCTTTGAGTTGCTAACATAAAATTTAACAGTAAAAAGAATGTTTTAGAAAACTTGATTTTAAATTAATGTTCACTAAACAAATTAACTTTACCAACAAGATAATTGAAAATATTTCTTTATCCACCAAATAATCATGCTTAGTAACAGCTGAGTAACAATGATGGTTAAAAAAAAAAAAAAAGCAAATGTAGACAAATGTTTATAATGAGCATGGATTTCTGTATACTTTGTCATGAATGGCTTGAAAAGCAGAAAGATGGTTTTGACTGCAAAGTTCTATTGCTTTTCCCTTCCTTATTCTTCTCTTGACAAATGAAATGGAGTATGAACATGTATACACTGGTCTGATGTTTTGCCAGTTTCTAACTACTGGTCTCCCAGTAACACAGTATTTCACCCAAATACACAGACCCAAATCCACATGCACGAGCACATGCGTGTACACTGATCATAGCACACTGCAAACCAGCAGGCTACGTGGAGAAGGGGAGTTTTGTGTCACCCAGGCCCTCGCAGGAAACCACGCCACTACATGTGCAATAAAAGCATTATAAATGGTGCGCCACGACTCCAAATGCACCCAGAGGGCCTCTATGTTTTCACTGCTAGAATGTACTTTTGAGCTTATAGGCCCTGTACTGAGCCTGTAAGCACCTCTCTGTGTCTAAGATGAGAAATACTGCTGTTCTATTGACCAGGTAGACCTATGGCTGAATGCATCTCTGCAAGCCCAGAGTAATTCCATTGTGGTGGATGATACTGTTATGAATTTACGCTCATTTAAGGGCAAGAGATGTTGATTGAAAAGCTGTGTGGGGAACATGCACCTTCTGTTCTAAAACCTTTCTGTTGTTTTCCTCTTTATCTTCTAAAACTTTATATTTTGTGATGTTTGACAAATGTAGGCTGCCAGCACCAATTAAACTGATTGCTGTTGTTCTGTATTTCCCTTGTTCTGTCCTGTTTGCTCCATCTATTTTCTCCTGTCTTCCATTCATACTGTTAGGTGGGATACCTGAGGCTTAAGTAATAAATGAAATAACCTCTAGATACCCGAACACCAATCCACAGCCTCTCTCCTTCCTGTGAAGGGCTCTATAATGACACAACAGCAACAAAACAGTAGTTTCGTGGGATGGGTACGTCTAGGGTAGCAGCGAAAATTCATTCTCCTTGAATCTAAAGCCAGAATTTGAATCCAGACCATGACAGGTTTTTCCATCCAGTATTTTAAAGTCGTATATTTAGAGAGGAAATTCAGAAAGATTGCCTCACTGGGTAGGATATTTAGCTGAACTTGACACTTCTACTTTTGAGCATATGGTTTATTGAATTGTAGCACTTTTCAAGATAATTCCAACTGTCCTGTTCTGAAGTATTTGTATTCTCAAGTAGAACACGCGCAAGAATAAAGATTTTGATTGCAGCTTTAATATCAAAGTAATACGTTTCAATTGACTAGGCAGGCCACTAACAATTTAGATAAAGGGATGCAATATAGCAATTAATGAGCTATACACAAATTCTTCATTGTTCATTAACCCTTCAGAGCCTGCATATGTGCACGTATCCCGTGCTTCCCATCCATTTTGTTGGTACTATAAAAGATGGCCGAGTTCTCAAAATAGGTCGTTAAAGGGTTGTTTTAATGTATGGTAAGTGATATGCACACACATTACAAAATAATATGTACAAAGCACTGCTAATGGTCCTAGCAGAGGTAATGGAATTTACTGTAATTTCTACTGGATGAAATTTTAGTTAATATCCATTATAAAATCAGCTATCTCAAGCAGAGCTGGGTTTACAAGATCAGTCAGCCTGGGGCAAAACTCTACTTGAAAGAGCAGCGGGATAGGAAAGCTTTCAGGGAATTGGTTACCCCCTCCCTCATCCTTTACCTCAGCCCCAGCAAAATTGAAAACAACCCAAGCTCTACTCTGTTCTTGCATGTAATATCTTTTCTTTAGTATGATGGTAAACACTTCGTGCTATCACACACGTGCAGCATCTGGCATGTTCAGGAAAGGTCCAGACCTGCTAGTCATGCAAATTCCTGAGAATCTTCATTTTTCACATTTAGTTTTTGAGATGTGCATGATGTGGGGGGGAAAAAAATAAACAGCTTGGAATTTTGAACTCTAAAAAACTCAACGTTGTGTTATCATAAAAATGTGATCCTTTTTCTCTTTTGTTTTCCTGACTCTGCCAAGTGTTTTAATGAGGTCCACAGGGGTGGCAGCGTTAGAGTGGGCTGCCATAACCATTTATCTCTGGATATTCTCATTCCTCCCTATTCTTTTGGCTCTATTTGCACATTTGCTTCATTATTTGAGAAAGCTTTTTGGGAAGGAATTGGCAAATGTATATAGATATATACTAGTCCAGATAAATGAAAGTATCTATCTCTACTGATGACAGGGGAAACATAGCACAGTAAGCTGTGGAAAGGAGAGAAAGTAGAGATCTCTTCCCTTAAGTTCTGAGTCACCATTGAATTTGACATTCAGGTGACCTACATACAAATGACACAAAATTATCATCTTTGTTTTACAAATGGGAAACAGAGATGTGAGGCTTATTAAGGAGCTTTTCCAAGGTCACACACTGAGTCTTTAATTGAGCCAGAAATCAACTGGCAGGGTCTTGAAGGGCAACCCAACAGCTGATGCACTGGCCAGCCCGTCCTCCTGGCCACTGAAGACACTAAAAGGCTATAAAAGCATATAAGACAAACGGGTGAATCGTGTCTGTAATTCGTTCACTGAGCTTTGTTTTCATTCATAAACTCATCAGAGATCAGAGCCCCTGAAGTGAATTATAGTCCTGTGTTCACTGAAAAGCTCTTTGTTAATCTAAAACAGACCTTTGCCTTTATGGCTCTGCCACGGGCGCAGTTAATAGGCCTTCATTTACCTTTTACTGTTAGCTCAGATATTAGTGATGTTGCCTTTATCCCCCAACTCTAAGAACAGGGAATACCTGCATAGGCCAGTATCCCACCAATGCAGAAAATTAATGACCTTTCCCATGTCCTGGCACAGATCTAATTCCAACCTCACAGGAGTCTGTAGACAGAGCCCCATCCAATCAAGAGCCCTTGGCCAACCAAAGGTTCAGTCTGAGCAGGTTCTTCTAAATATTCTCTAGGAAAGAAGAAAGAGCACACCCATTCACAAAGAGGCAGGTTCTCTTGTCCTCCATGGAACTTTTTTCTATGAGCAGCATTGCTAGAGTAAAGGTGCAAAATCTAACCTTAAAAATAAGGGCAATCTCATGCTCACATGAAGGACCTCTCTTGTCACCTGGAAGGGTGGTTGACTTACATTTCAGTTTTCCCATATGCAACATTCCTCACATACAAAATGCTTGAGATTGGATCCAATGCCTTGGACTGAACGCATTTGTAGCTGTTTTTCAAGGAAATTAATACAGCAAGACTGCAGTATCCCAAGAGATTGCGGCTAAGCAGATTTCTGGGACTTGCTAATATACGTGCGTGGTAGCTATTTTATTTATTTTATATAACATTTGTCTGTATGGTATAAATTCCTTTGTTTCTGAGGCCAGCCAGTGGCTTGTAGTTACAAATATTTATTTCAATATGTTTGTATACAACTAAAAGTATTGTAAATGGACACAGACGCAAGCAGAGAATGAAAGAGATGATAGACAAAAAATAGCCTATCGTTTTAGACTTGGGCTTCTTTATTACTTTGGAAAAAGGATTTCAGAAAAAAAAATCCTACTCTGCATTTTTTTCCCCTGGTGCATCAAAGTTAAAAATCAAATCAATACCATCTTAGTATTAGACGGTGGTGACAGCATGCGGACATCAGTGCTGTAATTAAAAAGCCATTCAGCTCAGTTGGTAAAATGTAATTTTAGCTGTAGTCACTGGCTGTTTCCAAGCAATCTATTTACCCCAAAATGTCCTCAGGCATGGACTGAAGACTGTGAAATGATCGAGTTTTAGTTATCCTCATACATAACAAATTTCAATTATAAATCCTACTGTAAAAAATGTTATAATAATATTACACTGAGGTCCCTGCGCTAACTGGCAGCAGGGACAGACGAGCAGAAAGAAACTTTCTCTGCTTTCCTGTTCCCATTAGCCTCACTTTACACGTGTCTTCTCTCCCGAGCCTGCCTGGGAACAGATTCCAGCTGCCAACGCGGGCAGCATCCCGTGCTGCCCGTTGCATGGCCCTTGTCAGACGGCGCTGCAAAGTGATGCTGTGAGATTCCTCCTCCCGACAGGCGCTGTCACAAGAATTTCCCTCTTTGTTTAAAGATTGTCAGAGCTTTGCCTTTAGACATTGTTCACAGGAGCAGCTTAAGCTCACTCATTAAAGCAGTCGCTAAATTAATGGTAATAAAGTTAAGTAAAACACACATAGCATTTGACTTTCTAAGCCAACACTGCCAACCAACTAAATTGAATAGTAAGGTTGAGTTAAATATTAAACTTATTTACAGATAGGAAAATTGAGGCAGAAAATCAATAGGCCAGTTCTGAGGATGGCGTCTCAGGACTGCTCTGCTATTAGCACAACTTCTTTTAAAATGCCCTGTGTCCACAAGCAACCTTGTTTCAGTTGTAAGTCACCTGATATTTCACTGGGCATTGTAAGATCCACTCTGGACATGAGTTCACTGAGATGGACCCGTCTTCACCACTGTAAAGGTTGATAAAACCAGAGCTTATCAGTTTGGTAAATCCACATGCAGGCAGATACAGGCTCAGAGATCCAGGAGCTTCTCAAATCACAACTTGAAGTGGTTTGTTGAACAGGAAATGCACGAACAATAGTAGTAAAAGTAGCAATTTCTAGAAAATCTCGAATATAAACTTCTTTCTTTCAGGAAGAGTAGAAAGAAAAATAGAAGGAGTGAGAGCATTTATTTTCTTAATCCTTTGTCAGACCATATAGAAAAAAGAAAAAAAAAAGAGACGCTCAGGCATAAAGACAAGCCAAGTGGCAACAGCATCACCCTAGCGGTCTTTCTCTAAACTATTATCATGGTATCTACTGTTCTCTGCCAGGATGTCTGGTATGACTAAAAGTAATGATGAGAAAACAGGAATGCCAGGTGTGTCACAGGGCAGGAACTCTGAAGGACAGCCACTCGAAACATAGGGCCAAATAAAAAAAAAAAGAGAAGAATCATTTTTCTGACTCCCTGTTTCTTCACTGTTTTCCTCCTTGAGTTGATGAGAGGTACACTAAGCCAAGTTGGTCAAATCTTGCAGCACAGAGATCTTAGAAGAAGAAAGATTTTAAGGCACTCGGCTTTGGGTTGCTCTAGAATGAGGGTTGTCTTTTCAGTGCATCTTATGCTGACCCATGCTTGTTAAGAAGAGAAGCACATAAATCACAGAGTGTACCCTGATTTGGTATGCAGCTAACTTCTGTTCCCACCGCAGCATGGAAGGGACCTGGCAAGCAGCAGCGAGGTGAATTTTCTTAGTTTCTCTCCAAGAGCTTCTCCCTCCTTTGAGGGACACTGCACTGTAGCATCCCTCAAGGGAAGGAGAGAATGCAGAAATGCACACGCAGTTACTAGCCATTAGTAGCTACTCCTCTGCTTCTCTTTAGTTATCCAAGTCCCTAACAACCCCAATGCATGTGGCATTTTTTTTTTGCTGTGTATAAATTGCTACAGTTGCTTTTTTCCTTCTCACTCTCTGTGCACATTTCCTCTGTACAGCAGGTCAGATGGTCTACCAAAATGGGAAACTTCAGAAAATGCTGTCACAGCTTCCCATGGCCAAACTCAATGAAGCTTGAGAAGAGCCTTAAGGGCAAGAAGTCCCACATACAGGAAAAATCACCATTGTTCGTATGGTCAGGCTACAATTTAGGATGTTAATACAGTGGCTGACATTGTGCAGTGATCATGGGTTGGGATGTTGACACCAAATCAGTTCTTGTTTGCCAAAGAGGGAAAATTAACTCAGGAGATGATGTGTTTAGAGAACTGTTACACACATCCCAAGGGAAGGCTGAAATGATGGGGAATAAAAAGATACCTTTTGAAGCACAAAGAATGGGAAAATAAAAGGGCAGGGATGGATTCAAGATAGTTATGAAGGGTGACCAAGAAGCAAGCAAATTGCCAATGGCTTTCAGGAGAGGTCAAAGTCTTGGGTATAGAGCAGAGGGTATAGAGGGCATAGAGCAGAGGGTATAGAGCAGTTGTCATTCTGCGTCACTGTCATGTTGAGGGTTGCTCTGTCCGCTGTTTAGTCCTGCGACCACACAGAAAGGAGAAGGGGAGTCCTTGGACTTACTTGAACAGAGGAAGACCCTGTTATTGCCTTCTGAGCAGAGAGCATCCATTAGCGTCCCATCTGCTGTGCTTCATGTGGTCTGGAAGTCACAAACTTATCTGTATATCACTTATTTTTAGGTTTTTAAAAGATTTTAGCTTACCGTATTGACATCCTGCTCCCAGAACTTTTTTTGCTGCTGCCAATATTTAAAGTAGCATTAATTGACAATGGATTTTTATTCATAGTGTGTCTCTTGAGCAATTCATTAAAATGCCCAGTTTCACTGCCTTAAAAAACAAATGTGGACTAACATAGGTCTTCATATGCAATCTTAAGAGAGTCCTATGCGATGTGTGGGACGAGCCTTTCACTACAAAATGATCAATACCTGATATATTAACCACATAGATTAATCTATTTAAAATTAAGAGGACAGCGTGTCCCTTATCCTGCCCAAGGAGCCCTCTTTCTTGCTGTGTGCAACACTCTGCTGAAGGAGAACAAGCTGTCAAGTGGGAAAAGGAGTAGGAGGTGACCAGCTCTGCCTTGATCTCTTCAACTAGTGTGCAAAACGGCACGCAGTAACTAGCACAGGAGCACGAACTTCTTTTGCAGCCTGCAGGCTCCCCCTGTGCTCCTCCCCCACCCACCTGATGGTGTTCCTAATGCCCCTTGCACTGACATTCTGGAAAATACTGGAATATGCACAAGGCACTCCGTTCTCCTCCCTAAGAGAGCCTGGGGAGCAGAACACAAGCTGGCTCTCCCGGAACAGCCACTGCTTCTTCTGCCTGTAAAACCAGCCAACCATATGGGCATATGGAGCATTTTACCGCCTAAGCAGGCAATGCTGAGTTTGTCAAGACTGAAAGACACCAAGGTAACAAACAAATACACTGTTCATTTCTGTAATCCAGGAGAGCATAACAAAGCATTTTATATCATTTTTATACTGTTTCCTAGACTTGGTCTTCTAGTTGCACCCTAGATCTATCCCATCACTCAGTTGGGTGGATCTTTGGTCCCGTCTAATGCTGCTGGTTTTCTGTTGTTTTTGTCAATCTTAAGTGATTTCCAGACTACTAAAATATGTCAGTATCGGTGAGTCTTTTATGAGGATCAGTCAAACCCTGCAGCATGATAAGGAAGCACCCTCATCTACTCATATCTTCCATATCCTGGTACATCAGATGCGGAATACATGTACTAATGATCTCAGTACACTTTGACTATAGCTCTATGAATGAATGAAACCCATCCAGAATTGTTTGCTGGCATGGAGAACAACTGGTGTGGAACAGCTGAGTCCATATATATACAGACTGCCTAATGGGAATGGAGTTTGGACTGTGCTAACTTCTGTAGCCTTTCCAGGAATTGTTCGGGAGAGTGCTAGTTGGCATGGGTCAAAACTGTGCCAAGGACCCTTCTAACAATTTAATGGTTCAGACAGTCAAGTCTCAGTGCCAGAGAATATTCATTTGAGCTGTTTAATTTACTTGGGTAGCATTAGCCTTTGGGAATCCAAGAATCTAAGCCCATTGATAGCCTTCTATATATCACTTATTCTTATTAACAAGAGTAATAGCACTTTCTTGGTAGCAGCACATATCTCCATTACAACAGCTTTGAAGTGGTTTGCTCTGAAGCAGCAGTCGAGAGTGGCAAGCTTCCAGGGAGTCTGGCTAAGGCCTTGTTTGAGCTAAGGGGCACTGTGCTCTTTCTGTTCCAGGATGACGTTATGCGCATCTCCAGTAAAGTGGGCATGCATCTCCTCAAGTCCTGCATCTCCTGCCAGTCGTTCTAGGTCTGAGGCACTATTGTCCCACAGACCCTGCCAGTTGGACATGCCTGAAAGGACCAAATGAAACTATTCATAGAAAGAAATAGGACAGCACTCTGCAGAACAGCCTTTCTCTCTTGTCTTCTTTCTCTCCAGCTTAATCCTCTGATTCCAGAAGTCAGGGCCACGCTTCTGTGGCTGGTTTGGGTATGTCATGCCGGAGGTCTTTCCTTGAGGGTAGTTGATATTCCCCTGGAAATGGATGTGGCTGCTGTGCAGAGCACAGAGGGACACTGAGATGAATGGGAGCACCTTGGAATTTCAGTTGACTCCAGAATTCCACTGGTGTTGGACAAAACCCCTGCTGAAAGCAGCATGGAAAATCCTATGAAATGGGATATGCTGCTGTGAAGCTAGCACGAATGTGGCTCTATGGTGCTCAGAAGCAACTGTCCATGTGCATTCTTTCACCAGATGGTAGCGACGTCTGATTTCACCTTTCCCTCTGGCAGTGCTCAAATGCAAGGTTTGCCACCGAGTGCAGCATGCTGTAAAGCCACTGTCCCACATAGCCTCGAGGTGACTTGCTGCCAGGCCCTCAGGCCGTGTGCAGCGTTTCAGGGCTCCCCAAGGTCTCAGGCCGCGAGGAGGAGCAGAGAGCCTTCGTAGCAGGAGAGCAGTGCAGGAGCATCGCAGGACCCCTGTACGCCACGCTGTGCTCACAACCTGAGGCCCCGTGTCGCGCGTAGTGGTGCCTTTGTCCTCCGGTTCAGACTGACAGCAGCTCCTAGGAGCGAGGTGGAAATCTGTTTAGTTGCGTTCTGGGGGAATAGGGTCAGGCTGGCTCTCAGGTCTGGGAACACATCAGCATGTGGTTCATGGGGTAAAGTGAGACCCAGGAGATCAGCGGCTCGCACCTCTCTTTGTGGCCGTGTTGAACCATGACTACGCTGAAAGGTGGCAGGTAGGGACAGTGCACTCCAATGCACTCCATTCTTGGTCAATGCACATTCCCACCCCTCCTCTGACCTCAGCCAAGCAGACATGGGGTCTGGCTCAGGTGCAGCACCTCGACTCTTATTCCGATGCAGGATAGTTACATAATGTCGTATGATTCCTTCTGCTCTCCTTTCTCACCCCGCTGGGAATCTCCCATGATAAAAAAACTGTAAAAGGCTCCTGATTTATTTTGCTGACTAGAACATTTCGTTATATTGATTCAGCTCATGGAGGTCCCACAAGGAAATGGAAAATAACCCGTTATTTTTAATTTCCAATTGGAAAAGTTACAGCACGTTTCTATTTATGACGAGTATGTCTTTTTATCTAAATTATCAAATTCAGCACTTATTTTTAGAATGGTCTATTTTCATCGTTAAAGAAAGACTAAGGCTTGAACTTGTGGTTCTCTATATCACAAGCTGCTGAAGTTCAACGAGATTATTCATATATATTTTGCACAGAGTTTGTGAGGAGGTGAAACTGCCAAATATCCTGAACTTCTCTATTTTGGGAAAAATGGTGGGCTAGGATGATCTTATAAAATGTATTCACGGCTTAAATTGAACAATTTAACACTCTGAAGCTTAAGTAAAAAAATTAATAGAAGGCAAATCTTTGAAGTGGTGGCATGTGTGTAAGCCTCTTGTCCCCTCCAGCCAAAAAAAAAAAGTCATCAAGGCTTCAGACAAGCAGCATTAAGCATTTGAATTCTCCATAAAAATATTCATGATGTAGAGCAATTACTTGTTTTTGATATGAGAGAAAAGTTACTAAAATGTGTTTATTTTGCCTCTCCATGTAAGATCATTTGGAATATGTACTTTGCATGACTTGGGTCTCATGGCAGATTCATCCTTTGTGGTGCAATCTTATACACACACATGTACACAGACTATATATATATATTTATTTATACACATGTATATTTTCTGTATAAATAACAAATAGCCTGGATGACCAGAAATTCTTGGCACGTTCTCTGCTGTTTCTGTGTTGCTCTTGCTTGAAGCACATGTTTAACATTTTACTTGACTTGAAAACTCAGCAAGGTGGATGGATTAAAGAAAGAAAACCAAAGGTTGAAAGGATGAATAGCTTCAAGAATAAAGCACTGGGCACTTACAGTACTGCTGGCACCAAATGCAAGGAATGAGTCCTGCAGGCCTCAAAAGGGCGAGGAATGAAACTCAAACACACCCGGTTTGGTCAGCCCCAAAAACCTAGCTGAACAAAGACATCCCGAACCTGCAGCCTGGGTTAAAGAGCTAAGACACTAATCCAGTACAAAAGGCTTTATTCAGACTGTTTACCCTTTTGTATGTATGTATATACAATCAAAACTATTTTTTTTTCAGACCCTGATGTGAACCAGTGCTCTATACAAATCGGGGGGAGAAGGGGGGGAAGTCCAGCAAGTTATTTCACTGACAAAAGTGGCCTTTATGCGGCTTCAAAAGTGGCCTTTACTCTTTGCATAGTTCCTTTAGAATAAGTTCTGCAAGGAATTTGGTGGAATACAGACCTGCTTTACAGTACTTTCTTTGCATTGACTCTTTAAACATACTAAATCTGTGCTTTGTTAACTGAGCATTCAAATGTAGAAAAATCCAAAGACCAGGTCAACTTTCTGTCCTTAACAACAACTTTCCCTCTGTACTGCCCAATGGCCTGGTCACAGATCCTAACCTCCTGCCCTGGCAGATTTATCATCAGCTCCGCATATGTCGTTGCCTCTTTGAACTAAACTCAAGATGCTTTAAATTTTGGCTACTGTTTGTATCTTTGCTGGAGCAAAGCCCAAGCGTGTTAGTGCTGAAGGTACCTGTTATGCACATGTTGGGGAGCTCAATATTTAGCATAGCCTGTGTTTTACTGCCCAGATTAAACTGGAAGTGCCTCTGTGAGTGGGACCTCTTTTACTCTGTCTAGTCTGACAGGACCCTCTCTAATATCCTCTGGGGTCTTTGGGTGCTACCAGGATAGAGTTAAATAAAACACAGGGTTGTTGTGCTGTGAAACAGTGCTCCCCAAGAAAGGAGCATCCGGAGCAGTTTAGAGAAAATTTCTATGAGAGATGTGGTAATTAATAAAGGTAATTTCACCCTTCTGAAAACAACTGCTAAATGAGCAATTAGAGGGGAAATAAAATGAAAAAAAAAAAAAGGAAATCTTTCCGTAAACGTTTTCTATCCTTCTCGGAAGAGTAATGCAAAACCAATGTATCATTCAATGCCAACGCAAGCTTTCGTGATTAATTCCTTCTTAAATGAAAACCAAAATCAAAACCACAATGCTTTGTGGGTTTTGCTGCAAGGATTTTCCACAGTATTTTTCAGAAGTCCATGCCTGTAGTGCCATAACTTACATATATCTCCTTAGCCAGCTAAAAGGCAAGCTTCCAAGACTTTCTGGAAGCTACGAATGGATCAAATAAAAGTATACATGGGTCCAAACCTTCTGTTTCTTGTCTGAAGATATTAAGTATATTGCTGTGAATATAGAGCTGAAAGACTATTCAGATGCAAGAAGGCAATACTCAATTTCTCCTCCCAAAGACAGTTTCTTTGTCAGAATTAGAGGAATTCTAAAGGGCTTTTCACTAGCACAAAAAGCCGCCTGCCAGCAATGATCATGGTTAAACAAAAAGCACGTCCAATAGAGCAAGGCACTCATGTGACTATCATTTGCAACCCAGGTACTGAGAGCAAACGCTGGCTGCATACTTTGATCTAAATACACCCCAATTAAGGTTTGACTGATTATCTGTACTCACAGAGTGGAGGTAGGCAAATTTAACAAATGGCAATGAGGAAACTTGGGTTTATGGAGTAATTTAACAAAGGCAACATAATGGGAATAACATAGGAGCAGCAGACCACCTGCTCCTCTGCTGAGTTCACTTTCTCATGGACCTGTCAGGCTGGAGAGCTCCTCACACAAATAAAACAAGAAATAAGTAATTCTCCTGGAGAGAGCAATTGTTAAGCTACCGGTCCTGAAATATGCTGTGATGAAAATTGATATTAAGTGACATTTTTAAACCTGTTTGAGGAAGCCAAAGGTCTCATTGATTACTGCAGAGATTTTAAGTGAAAGATGTGTGAGGAAAAATTAACACTTTCCACATGGTAAATTATATGTGGATTTCTCTGTGACATTATCCAAAAAGTAATAAGAAGAGGAGAACACCTCCCTGAAAACAACCTATAGAACATAATGGAAAATACTAGCCTTTCTTCAGTAGTTTTTTTGTTTTATATATATATTTATCTCATAATTTAAAAAAATTGACAGGGATCCATAGCTTTATTTATTTAATTTTATATTCCATTATTATTATTTGATTTTGATATGATCTAATTTTCTAAATTTGCTTTTTGTTTTTTTCTTACATGGTTTTGTTTTCATTATCAATTCTGTGCAAAACAATTACCTTATTCACTGCTGAGCAACATGGAATGACATTTTGAAATGAATAGCAAATCTGAGGGGGGAAAAAAAAAAAAAAAGCATTGTTCCATGAGGTTAATACCAATGGATCTGGAAGGTAGAAGCTGTGCTATAAAGTACCTTTCTGGTTTTGGTTGATGACTGGAGAGACAGAGGATAGATTAAAACAAACAAACAAACAAAACCAGAACAGTGGTAAGAGGCAGAATTAGAGAGAAGGGATTCAAAACGATACTTGTATGAGGTTATACCACACTTTCTTACAAAATATGGAGAAATGGAGTCCCAGAGCACTAAGACTTCACTAAGGCTTGCTACAAAGGCTGTTGGGATGGGACATTTTTTCCAGAACATTGACCTGGGTCTGGAGCACAGACCTGGGAAGACACTTTCAAGTGCTCTATGGACATAAGTCAGTGCCTCGGGCAAGCACTTGGAAACAGCTGCCCGTGCACCATTTGTTCCCTTACTCTTGCCACTGATATTAATGACAATTAATATGCACATCTACTCGCTGTGGGATTGCAGACACTGGAGACCTTTGCTTCATTGTCATAATGTGGTTTTTCCCGTGAGTAAATTTACTGCTAATTCTTTCAGCTCTCACAACTGAACATTACTACAAATAAAGAAAATGTACAGAGCTGTTGGTGAGAAACCTAAAATTTTTGGTAAAAACATGTTGATGCAGAGTGTTGTGTGAGTCTATGTCTGAGAGCCTTGAAACCCTACCCTCCTCTTCTATGGATTTCCTGGCCATAGCAAACATGGGTTACAGCTCATTTCACATCAGAAGAGCAAAATTTAGGTTTTCCAGCCAACCCAGTCTTTCCTCATTTTGGACAGAGAAAATAAATAGGACCTTTTTAGAAAATGATTCATCTCAGGTATTTGAGACAGCTACACTTAAATTGCCTCTTGCGGGGTCTACTTTTCTTTATTATAGTGAAAATCTCTAGTGAGGAGCTTAAGAGGTCTAACTCCTAGAGGCCTACATTGGGGCAGATCTCCTCTTAATGGATATCTCTCACTCTCATGCATCCTCAGGACACTGAATATATTGGAAAAGCTTGGCCTGAAAAACCTGGACCACAAAGAGAAAGCTCCGCAACTCATAAACAATAATAATGAGGGAAAAAATGGGGTCTCCTTGGGATGGAGCTGCCTTTCAGAAGTTTGGATTTGCATCTAGACCTGAACTTCAGCATTTCAAGCATCTTAAAGGTACTCAATGAAAAAGAACAAGAGGCAAAATTGGAGGCAGGGTTGGTGGTTGTTTCTGAACTTGTGCCTTGCTGCCCACACTCTCAAAACGTCTCAGATGGGTGCTTGGCACCAAGTGCCATCTGCCGTGAAATGTCTCTGCACGGTGGGATCAGCTCTGGGTCAGGCGTCTGCTCAAACTCGCAATTTCTTCCATTTATCAGCTTGTGTCACAACCGGAACATTACTTTAAGGGCAGCACACATTTGGAGTGTGTGTTAATCTTACTTTGCTGTGAGAATGTTCATGATACTCGTTTTACTATCAAGATGTAATGCTGCTGATTAAATTACAAATGACACACTACATCAATTCTTATTAGCGATGCTCAGGTCTTGGAGTATGTACACTCGGGTGGCTGAGACTGCTCTTGCCCATTTCTCATAACATTCAACCCAGTAATTATCAGCAAAGATTCCAGACTAGACTTGAGGTAGTCACGCATGGCACTGTCAATCTAGTTTTCTTTCTATTTTTTTTTTTTTGGCAGTGTTTATGTGATATCAGGGGTCAGAGGTTTTTAACCCTACTTCCTCCAGTGAACTATTACAATCCTCCTTTGGATATTGCTGGGGAAGGAATATATCCTCTTATACTACCATCAATTGTTCATCTTGTACTATCACTTCACAGTTCACAGATATGATATTATTAGGGCTGAAATTCTGCAATGTGTTGAATAGCTTTAGGTATTATTGTTATTATTATATAATTATTTTATTTAGATCTGAAAGATCTGGGGACTGGTCTCCAGATATGATGAGACCTGTCAAGCATGACCAAGCCAGCTTTGGATCCTAACAATAGTTCAATATTTTATTACATAATAAATTTTTTTAGACTGTAATATATATTTTTATATATATATAATCATTGATTCATAATTAGTCTGAGGAAGGGGTTTAATATTTTGCAAACTGTATTTTTTCTCTTTTTTTTGCACAAAACAAAAACACATATGCTCGAAAACTTTTTTTTTCAATTTTAGTAAAAAATGTTTACACTTTCTATTATGACAGATGAGAACTTTTTGTAAAACAAATAAGAAATAACAAAAAAAAAAAAAGAAAAACATCTTGGTAGGAAATGTTTGGCAGTCCTATTTTGTTACAGGTCCTGCACATGCACTCTATGAAAAGTTTACAAGTCCTAGACAGCCTCCATGAGTAGGTAAAGTGAGAAAGGCAATGTGATAGTTCCTGAAAGTGGCACCTCAGTGTTTTTGGTTTGGTAGGATCTATTATGCTGCTTTAATAGCAATAATGATAATAAACCATCATGGCATGATGAGAGCACTAAGTACTCCTCAAATACGATTCTGTAGCCCAAACTCGGCAAAAATTTTGGAAGCGGCGGCCTGGCAGCAGAGCTGAGGAAACGACACAGATAAAAACGCTGACAAAAGCGATATTGCTCTTAATGCAGTAAACAGAAGATGCAGTGAACAGAAGCTGCCACAGTATTTTGGCCTATAAAAGGGCGGTCAGTCCTTTTGGACAAAATCCACTTCCATGTATACAAGGCAGACTGGATTTTTATGACCATGGAGGCACAAGGGCACTTGCAGAATACCAGAGTCCTCTTTTAATAAGGTGAGTGGCCGGGGGCTGGGCACCTCTGGGGGGGGTGACATGGAGCCTTTCAGTTTCCAGGTCACCGGTTTGTATCTGGCCCTGGCTAATGCTCATGGAGAGCCACAAGTCGCCAGCGATGGCTCTGGGCCCCTAGCGAGTTGCTCTGGGCTTGGTTGGTGGAGGGAGGCAGCGCTGGCACGGGCTGGAGGATGAGGATGAGGGTAAGGCTGAGGATGAGGGTGGGTCGCACA
Source organism: Eudromia elegans (assembly GCA_003342815.1). Classification (NCBI taxonomy): domain Eukaryota; kingdom Metazoa; phylum Chordata; class Aves; order Tinamiformes; family Tinamidae; genus Eudromia; species Eudromia elegans. The sequence goes on along the minus strand of PTEX01000125.1, from coordinate 2,114,792 downwards.
CACTGTGCACGGCGCTGGTGAAGCAGCGCCCAGCACTGTATCAGCCTGGAGAGCAGGGAGCGCTCAGTCCTGCCGGCCGTTCCTCTGGGAGCGTTCCCGAAGAGCTCGCATCGAGTGCACTGTGCCCAGCATGCTCTGTTTTAGCAGCAGTTTGGTCTTATGCTGTTTTGGTCTTATGCCGTTTTATGCTTATGATGACCCCCCGGCCCCATACCAGGCACCAGTGGGGGGCCCAAAAGCAAGCTCACAAAATAACAATAATATTGTCTAGATATTTGCTTATTTTCTGCACTTGCTTCCTAATGGAGTGTGTGCAGCATCATATTTAAAACCTGACCTTAGAAACTTAAAAACACATCCATTTCTCCCAAAGAGTATACAGCTGCCAGAGAGGAGGGGACATTCAGTAAACTGCATGTCACTATCAGCTATTGATAGCCAGTGATTTGTTCTGAATCCAAAGGCTAAACCAAACCTCATGCTGCTGTATGTCAGATGCAATTGGTCCAAAGTCAAAGTTTTACAGCTCAGACAGGGCGCACTTTATCCTTCAGGCTGCTACTTAAGATAGCCATGACCCTGAGGAGAACCAGTCAACAAAACAGACAGACAAGAGGATGTGATTTGTATGCATCCCTGAGCCTGCTCAAATCACCTCTGACCTGCAGGTCAGGCTGCAAATGACAGCAGAGTGCATGCACCTGATCAGACAGCACATTCTCATTAGAAAGCCTGGGAAAAGGGGGCAGCTACACTGTGTTTACTCATAGACCAAATGCAATCTACCCAGGAAATGAGAAAAAAAAAAGATCAATTTAGCTCAACAGAAGGATGTGAGCGACACGTAAATGCGTTATGAAATTCCAAATCAAACTGCTTATTCTTATAAGCCAAGATGGAAGCTTTCTGCCTGGGTGGGGTAGCAAGAAGGCAGGTTAGCAACCCAGGAGGGATATTTATTTGCTACAGAGTGTGATGCTGAGAGCCTTTGCTGGGGTGCATAACCTCTGCTTTAAAGAGGAGAGATCCACAATCAAATCCTTCCATGGGCTGGATTTGCTGCTGGTGCTAGTTTAACACCAGTGCAGTTTGCTGACTTTTTTCTATAGTTTTTATTACTGGTTTCATCAGTAGTGTGGTTATTAGATTAGTAGTAGCCTAGCTCTCCTAAATTTGATTGTTTGGTTTCGGGAGTTTGTTAAGTTCTTATAGAAAACATGGTTCTGCCTCCAGGCAGAATGTGCAGACAGCCAGTGCCGAGGCTTTGGTGTAGGATGATTTTCAGTATATTTGGAGTATGCCGGGGATTTGAACAATGCCTGTGTCTGCTTAGTGGCCTGAGGTGGTCCGTACCACTGTGTGCAGAGACCGAGGACCGCTGCTCCTCAGTTCCCACGTCAGGTCGGACCGGGGGGCTGCACCTCTCGCCTGAGTCCTTGCAGAGATGAGATTGGTGTGAAAGTCACCCACGTCGGCTGTTTCTGCTTCCAGCCCTTGTGTGCGTCCCCTTCCCTCCTCACTCCCATTCTGCCATGGTGAGGAAGAGAGGCAGCGCTGCCTGCGCCAGGCATGAATCCATGAGCAGTCCCGTGCACACCCACCACGGCGCAGAGGTTGGATCTCCTCTGCTGCCTAGGGGAAGAGCAGCTCCAGAGCAGAGGCTTTTGGAGCCGGCCTGTCCTGCACACACGCCATTGGTATGCTCTGCAAGACCGCTGGGGTGGAGGTCAGCACCACAGCCCCAAAACAGGCTCTTCTGAGAATAAAACCGAGCGGTAGGCAAGTGCATTAATGAATGATGTTTCCTGCCAGGCATGGGGCTGAAAACATGAGCTGGAAAATCAGTTTGAAACAGGGTTTGAGCTTCGTCCTCTGCTTAGATCCTTCTCTGAGGTGGGAACTCACTGTGTGACCTCCACAGCAGATGAACCCATTGATGAAAGCCTTTGACCATGGTTTTCAAACTAATATTTTTCCCCAACAATCATGCTCCAGTGATACCTGCACTGGCAAGGAGGAAGGGAATTCTCCATGCTGGAGTTATTTTAAGAAGAGTCATAATTATTGCTGTGAACTAAACAAGGCTTTAAAGCCCTCAGCGTAAGGTGTCTGCTGATGGAAGCATTCTAGTTAGGAGTCATCTCTACTCTTTGTGCAGGTGTCAAACTATTGCATGTGATTAAGCAGTCTGGACTATGAAAGAGTCATGTGGCAATACATACGAACCTCTTCTGCTTCCAGAAAAAAACCACAACCAAGTCCAGAAAACGCCCTTCCCTTAGTCAGAAAAAGACATCAGGTACACAGGTGAAGTCCACCTTGAGTACCTTTGAGTGAAGCTGATGTTAATGTTGTCTTGATGCCAAATGGACAGTTGTGGAGACTCTTGTCCATGCTGCTTCTTGGCTGTAATGAGTTTCCAGGTCTTGGGCTGGGAAGACAGAAAACAAATCTGATGGAGTTTCCTTGTGCTGAATAGGCAAGAAGAGAAGTAGCCATGTGAGAATTGTCAGTGGGGTCACAGCAGTCTGGCTTCCTAGGAAAACCAGCTCCAGCACACTGGCCACAGTTCTAGGGAGCAGCATAAAAATAGACTTTGTGGCTGGAATAAAATAAGAACACAGGAACAAGAGAACAGCTGTACTGAGTCAGACCAAAGGTCCTTCTACTCCTGTCTCTGACAGTGTCTAGCAACAAATGCTTAGGGAAGAAAAAAAAAAAAAAAGAGGACAGCACAGACTGACCCTTCCCATGGCAAAGTCTCTCCGCTTCCAGCTCTCTGTGATTTAGGAATTTCCTAATACAGAGCTGGTATCCACTGGGCTTGTTCTTTCTTGGCGTTGTGCAGCTGCTTTTTGAACTCATTTATCCTTTTGGCTTCCATGTCCTCTTCCAGCGAGGAGGTCCATGCACAAAGAGCCCAGCACACAGTGTCTGAAGGAATACTCACGTTTGTCTTAACATGTCTGTTAAGTGCTCAGGCACTTTCAAAGGCAATGAAATGTTAAATTGTTATCAGATTTTTTCATAAAAAAAGAATAATTTCATCTGTGGCTAGAATTTAAGTGAGATTTGCATATTTCTTTGCATTGCTACCCCCAAAATCTGGCTAATTGCCTCTCATGTACGAGCCCTGCACAATGCTAACGTGTGCAGTGGACAGGGCATGGGGAGTCCGGCAAAGCAGCCCCATAGCTGTTTCCTTTTAGTTTGGGCAGTGATTACAACCGCCGTGGTTTATGCTTTTACGAACTGCCGAGCTTCCCAAGTTTGCAGGACAAACCGACCAATTCATATGTAAATAAAATATATCGGACCCTATAAGAAAAGAGCAGTTGATAAAGAGGATCTAGTGCTGGGGGTCTTTATGATCAAGAGAGGGAAGAATTTCTTTGTGTCACGACAAAATGTTACTCTGTCCATGAAAGGAAGGAGACAGAAGGCTAGCTCTGTGTAAAAGCCTGCCTGCATGTGACTGACCCAGCGGGAGCGGTGCTGGCTCCCTTTCTCGGGCTCCTTCTGTTGCGAGACACGGATCCTAAGTACGTGCGGGATGCGGGACTCCTGCGCCTGCCTCCTCGAGGGCGCCCCGGCCGAGGGATGCGGCTTGAAACAAAGCGGGGAAATTAGCAGATCAAGGATACAAACCACCAGCTGTTTCTGCTGAGCCCTGCTGCACACAGAGCAAAGCAGATGCGCGCGTGCGGTTTACTCCTCCTTTGCCTTACTCGCTGCTAATGACTCTCGTTCATGTTGCTAGAAGATATTCGGCGCTTTTGCCTTTCCTTTGAGGAGAGCAGTCTTTATTCAAAACTCTCCCGTCCCTTCTGAAATGTGCTTTTTCAGGGTGAGTGAGCCTAGAATGGCTTGAGAAAAAAAATACAGTCCTTCCAAGTTGGACTGCATCTCATCAAAGTGTTTTTCCCCTTAGGATTTTATGGAATGTTACCTCACTTTATGACAGTTCACATCACGGCATAAATGCTGAACATTTCTGTAAGTGAGGCAATGCACTGTGAAATGTCAGGCAAACGATAAAATCAATAATCTGCAAGTTGCCAAAGAGAAATGAAACTCATGGGTGTCAGTAGTTTTGGGGTCAAAGGCAGATGCTCTGGAATTATGATGGCCAAACACTTGCAGATTGGTTTTGTTTAAGTTTCACACCCAAGCAGCACTGAAAAATGGCCCTTCTCTGGAAACTAGCAGCATCGTTGCACATGCTGCTTCTATCTTTTAATGTTTATGTTTTGGCAAGGATGGTGAGACCAGAAAATTACTCGTTTTCTTTCGTATCCCCTTTCTGTGCCCTGTAACGAAGATAACTTTTAGTGAGAGCAGAGGGAAACCTTTGAATGGCGCCTACCTGAGATAATGCTGTTGACTAGCAATTTATAAGGATAGAAGAAGATTTGGAACTCAGCTTAAATAAATAAATAAATAAATAAATTAGCCAAGAAGAAAAATGTTTGTGGAAATGTTCTATAAGTTTGAAAACTAAAAATATTCAGACAAGGGTCTTTGCATATATTTTGGCAGAAAATAAAATATTTCATTTCGCATTTGACTTTAAAAATATCACCACCCCATAGAGTTTTAGCAAACTTGTTCAGTTTTGACTTTCAGTTTTTAACTGAAAAATCACAGCATCTTAATGAGGAAAACACCCCCCCGCTCCTCCTCCCTGGGCAGTAACAGTTGCTTTTCAGCCAGCTCTGCCTAATTCATCGCGTCCAGAAAAGAAATGCAGATTCCCCCGAGATCCCCTTTAAATAAACAAACAAAACAAACCACACATGTATATATATAACAGGAGAGATGCAGTCCATGTGAGGATTAAAACACTCACAGAAGGACTGAAAGGAAGTTAACCATTAATGCCGACACTGGTATGTTTTTACGTGCGGGGTTGTGAAGGACACCCCTGGAGGACCCGTTGGACGTGGGCAGCGGTTCCCAGCTCATCTCCAGGCACACGGGCCACCCTGGCAGACGCACTGCGGGGTTCAACGCGCTCCGGCTGCCGAGGGCCGGTGCAGTCCGAGATGCACCGACACAAGTGCCCCAGCACTGTGGGGTCCGCCAGGGCGGAAAGGTCAGTGACTGCAGCTGAAGGTTATCGAGATAATTGCTGCTAACGCCTCGACAGGGCAAGCACCGCCCCCACGCACCCTGCAAAGCTGCTTGGGTTTGCGGTGGGCAAAAGGGTCGTGGCGGGTTCCTGCTTGGGGTGCATCGCACCCGCGGCAGTGTCACTGCTCTGCACGCCAAAACCTTCCACTTTTTCCTTTTTGCTGTTGTTTTGTTTTCCTTTTTACCCCGGGGCCCTCCCTCTCGGCTGCCCGGGGACCCGCTGGCGTTTTGTCCCTTCCCGGCCCTGTCGGCGCCCGCCGCCCGTGGCCATCTGCTCGCGGGGACCCGGCGGGGCTCCCCGCTTCCGCCCGCGGCGCGGTAAATACAGTCTGTAATTGATACGTTCGCGGCGGCGGGCCGAGCCCCCGCCTCGGCTCCCCCCGGTGAGCGGCGATCGCCATGTCCCTCACAGAAGTCTTTCTAAAGATCTGCTCAAGCCTCACTAAGCAGCTGTGAGTTAGGTCATTTTCCCAGGAGTTTTACATGTGGAAAACCCGGCATTAGGAAGGCCTCAAAAAAAGGACACCATCTGGCCCCGGCGAAAAAAAAGGGATCATGACACTTTCTGTGGTACCAACAGGCCCTGATGAACCATAAAGGAATTCGGGGCCGGGCGGTGATCCGATGGTGACTGGCCCGACAATCCCGCCGTGACAGCCCCTTCCATTCATCTCCGCACTTATCTCATGGCACAATGGACTTTTGTGCCACGCTGTTTACTGAAGGCGTAGTCAAATCCCGCTTGATTCCTGCGTGCCCTGCGCTTTGCTGGGACAACGTGCATCGGGCCGGCGCGCATCGGCAGAGATAAGGGCACAAAGAGCGCTGCTTTGCGGCTTTTCTTCCTCTCTGCCCCCTCCTCCTCCTCCTCCTCCTCTTAACCATTCCAGCCCTTCGCGTTCCTCTCGCTGTACACAAGAATAAAGCGTGCGGCTCCGCAGCGGGCGCAGGAAAGGTCTTTGCCGGGAGGCGAGGAACCCTCCCCCTCCGCCCTCCTCCCTCCACGTTTGAGTCTGATGTTGTGGATTAAGGGGAATCGCCACTGCCGTCTTCTGAAAGTGAAATTTAATTAATGTGGACCAGGAATTAAGCTTATGTACACTCTTCATAGTGGGGAGGGAGGAAATAAGGAGTGTGCTTATGTACTTTATTTATTTATTTTTACACCATTGCACCGTGTTTTCTCCAGTTTCGTTTTGCAATCAGTTTGTGTGTGAGGCAGTGGCTTTGCTTCGGTAAAAGCTGTTTCCACCTTTGCAGAGTCAAAGTTTACCCTGCCCCTTATTTTGTGGCTTGCATGCATCCTGTTGATGTTTCCCCTTGCACCCAGCCAGTGCCTCGACTTGCTGGTACGTGGGTAAATGCAGGGCACGAGGAACACCCATGACCGCCACAGCGCCCGCTGTGCCGGCACCACGGCTGCCCCAGGAAGAGCCTGGGAAAATGAGCACCCCCAAAGTCTGCCCTCCATGTCACCGCATTGACCTTGGAAGGGCCTTGGCTACCGAGACACGGAGTCCTCGGCCCTCGGGGGCCAGCGACCTGCTGCTGCCTGAGCCAGGGCTTGCTGTGGGGACTGGCCCCGCGGGGCTCCGCAGAGCTGGCCAGGGCAGCAGGGCTGTGTGTGTCACAGGGGCTGACCCCGCAGGGCTCCGCAGGGCTGGTATGGGGCAGCGGGGCTGTGTGTGTCACAGGGACTGACCCTGCGGGGCTCCGCAGAGCTGGTATGGGGCAGCAGGGCTGTGTGTGCTGGGACTGACCCTGTGGGGCTCTGCAGGACCGGTATGGGCAGCAGGGCTGTGTGTGCTGGGAACTGACCCCGCAGGGCTCCGCAGGACTAGTATGGGCAGCGGGGCTGTGTGTGCCATGGGGAGTGACCCCGCGGGGGCTCCGCAGGGCTGGCCGGGGACGTGGACACTGTCAGGAACGAGCAGGACTTGTTCCGCCTGGCCCTGCCAGGGCTAAAGCAGGAGATCTGTGGCTGGAGGGTTGGGGCAAGATGTGACTCCCAAAGAGAGTCCCCTCCTGGCCTCTTGGAGGCAGAGCGAGGCTGGGATTAGCTTTCATGTGAAAGAGGGAACAACAGCCCACACTGGCTGAGGATCCATTGAACGATCTTTGCAACTCTGTCTGTCCACCCTCCCAAGGGGCATCGTTTTGGCCCAGCTGGCTTCCCTGTGACGTGGCTGGTCATTTGGGGTCCCATCATGTGAGGATAGCTGTGCCCACACGCAGCTTGAGCAGCTTGCAACCTGTAACGACCCGTTAGAGGCATATGAAAAAAAGGAAGCACCATTTGCCTTCCTTTTGCAGAGAAGAAAAGTAGGACTGACCCAAACTGGCCCATTAGAGACATCTGAAAAAAATGGTGGAATCTTCCTTTTGCAGAGAAGAAAAGCAGGACTGATTTGCCCGGGGTTGCTTGGGAAGTCAGTGGTGGGGCTGGCCAGCAACCTATGTCCCCCGGAGTATCAGTCCAGTGCTCTGCAGTATCTACTCATGGATGCCTTGGCATACACCCCCAAACTCTTGTTTGCTCTCCCAAGTGCTCACTGAGCTTTAGGCACCCAAAGGGAGACACTGTGGAGTGGGGGAACATTTCATTGCAGTTTCATACATTGGCTTAGTTGGTGAGTCCGGCCATTTACCATTGGGCAGCTTATTACTCGTGGTTTCCTTCTACTGGGGTTGTGACATGGGCCTCCCCAGCACAAAAGACAAGCTCTTCAGAAGGCCACGTCCCAGCCAGCGCATACCCAGGAGCATAGCTGTGGACAATGAGCAGTTTTTAACCAGGCCACTCATTCCCTCGTTTTTAACATTTTTTTACTAGCCCAGGGAATGTTTAGTCCTCCATTTAAAGCAGACAGAAAAAAAAAGAAGCTGTGGGATAACAGCATCCAAGGAAAACATCATAAAATTTCCACACAAAGAGTACTTTGTTTATTGGTGGGAGCAGAACATTGCTGGACAAGAGGATGTAAGGATTGAAAGGATTTAAAGGAAAGCCTAGCACCTAGAGGAACCACTTCAGCTTTTGCTGTAATGTTTTGGAGACAACAATCTTATTTCCTATGGATCTCTCTCTATACACACATAGGTGTGTGTATGGATGTGTGTATATGTGTATGTATGTACAGCTGATAGCTGTGGGGTAGGTACGGTGTTGCCAGTCGCTAGGAGGTGCACGGTCTGTGTGTGCACGCCGCCGTGTGCACTATTGCAGCTTAATTGAGAAATGCCATAAAGGAAGAGCTTGACCGGGACTGCAAGACATGTGTGTGCGTGTGTGCGTGCTTTGAAGGGTTTGAGGACGAGGGCCGCGACGGGGAGGATCCGCTTACTGGAGTGTTTTCACAATTACGCACACAGTTATTTATCCTATTATGAGTCGCAGCCTTTCAGGGGTTGCCTCTAACCGTTTAAATTAGAAAACTGCCAATGGCCCTTGGAGCCAAGAGCGAGCGGGAGCAGCCACTGCCGCCAGCGCACAATGCGGACCAGGCGAGAGGAGCGAGCGGCAGCCGCGCTGCCCAAGGGCATCCAGCGCCCGCGCTCGGGAAGGGCCTTTGGAGGCCGCAGAGGCCCCCGATCCAACGCGCTGGAGCGGGAGGAGGACACCAGGACACCTTGGTTTGCGTCCTGGCTCTGGCTACCACAAAACATATTTATCTGTCTGCTGGCAACTGTTTCAAGCAGGAGAAAGAGAAAAGAAAAGAGAAAAAAACCCACAGGACCGAGGACTTTATCATGCAAATGGTTAAATGTTCTGTAATCTGGGGTACACGCTCACTTTTTATTCAGAAAGCCCTGCTTGCTGTAATGAAAAATGTCAGGCTCTTTTAATAAAAGAACAATTTGAAAACTTGATATATCACAAAACCATTAATTTTAGCTATTATCTGTTTGACACTGTTCATAGCAACGATTTCACTCTGTAACATGCTTCCCGAGGATTAAAATGATTTTAAAGGATTAAAATGTTAATTAAAAATATAATAGAAATATCAATCGCTGAGAAGACCAACATAAGTATTTGTCTCTTTAACTGTATAATCATGCTGCCGCTGTTTCCTCCTGGCTCTCTGCAGTTTGGAGCGCCAGTTCACGAGGAGGTAAATGACAGATCCAGGAGCAATTCTGTTCTTTAACTATTTGACAATGCATCTGTTTACACTTCACAAAGGCAGCGTTATGTCCTTGAAATTTCTAAAGGTCATTGTTAATGGGATCAATTTTTTTTTTTTTTTTTTGCCAACTGTGTCTTTCTTAGCTGGTAAGAGCACTATTCCCGGAGAGGGGCTGGAGGGGGTGGGAGCAGGCAGGTCCAGCAAATTCCATGTGACCAGTTCAGCTGCAATAATCTCTTTTCTCCTTCTGGTCCAAGCTACACATGAGAGCACTCCAGTGTCTTTCATCATTATTTGTCACCCTTTTGTATTGAGCAACTTATATCCACAGCCATTCCAGCAATTAAAATAAAAAAGGACCAAACATTATTCACAGTGAATAGCCCTGAGACCAATGACATCAAGTACCAACCAAGCCATTGAAGACAAGGTACCTGATATCCCTGGAGTATTTTATGGATGGAAAAGAAAACACTAGCCAAAATCAAATCCAGCAAACATAGAGTTATATGGAGAATTTGACGCTTGATTAAAAAGATAGATCTCTAGAGTGATTTGTGTTACATGTTCCTCAGGAATAAGAAGCGAGGGGAGTAGGGAAGAGAGGGAAAGAGGACAAGTTCTGAGCTATTTTATGGTTAACTTTAAAAGACTGAGAGATTCAAACTGTATTTGTATGTTCAGGAGTGCAAATGCACCCCAGCTATTCCCCCACATCAGCTGCCCCAAACACTGTGACTTAGGGAAGCCTCATTATCTCTTCTCTGATTAAGCTGGGCTTTTCGGAGGCACTTTTCAAGTGGCTTGAGCACATTTAAACTACACAGTCCTCCCCTAGCTTGTTTTTTGTCTTTGTGCAGTTGCCTTCCCTGTGCAGCTACTGTGAGCAGAGGGATTTGTATGCCAAGGGAGATCCGAGTTCTATCCCACCTGACCAGGTAAACAACTATTCAGCTTCTGGAAGTTGGTTATTTTCTACTGTATATATAAATATATATATAAATATATATATATGGTGTGTGTATATGTGTATATATGTATATTTTTTTTTTCTTTCAGAATGACTCAAACCTCCCTGGACTAATACATAGCTTCAGTTGCTGCTAAAGTATTAAAATAAACATATTCTTGGATTTTCACTAGGTCTTCTGAATGTAATGATATTGAAATAAGATAGAATATTAATAATAAAGCAACAACAACGTGTTTATGTTATTTCTTAGTGCCTGGATTAATACCCTAAGGTATTAATGACAATGCAAAGAGGAATGGCTGAGCTGATGACAAGAAGAGACATCGTCAAGGTTCATCTGTTCATGGAAGTGGTTCAGCTGTGCAACCTCACAGTTGTGTGGGGCTGACTGGAGATATTCGTTAGTAGTTTCTGCAATGAGCCCGTAACTGCTTTATGGTTTTCAGCAGAGTCTGCCACATCCTTTTATAATTGTCCGGTTATTTAAGAAGTGGCAGTGAAAGAAATGCCCTTCATTTCTAGTCAGAATTTGTGAGGTTTTCAGGTTCTCGGGTTCTGATTCTTCTTACACTTTTACTCCATTATGTTCTGCAGTGAGCAGGGGTTCCTTCTTTTCATCAGGAAGAGCTTTACAAGGCATCATAAATCTACCTCTTATTCTTTTTTGGAGGAACTAAAGATATTAAATTATCTTATTTCTTACTGCAGAGTAGGCCATTCTGCATTTCTTAATGAATCATTCTCATAAGAGTTTCTTTCTTTCTTTTTGTTATTGGAGTGGCTAAAAGGATGGGGACAATATTCTATTAGTGTTCTCAGTAGTGCTGTTTAGACACAATTCACTTCTCTGTTTCATATTCCTTTTGCTTTTAAATTTGCTATTCCTCAAAGCCAAAGCAGAGAGATTTACAAGGGTATACAAATATGGACATTACGTGAGGTTTTAGGGTAAGTGCAGCCCGGACCAAAGGATTTTCATATTGTGAGTATAACAATCATATTTTGTTCTGAGATGTATTACACTATATTTGGGAATATCAGTAGAATCTGAGGTTCAAATGAGGCTTGTTTATCAAGCAACCTAACTTACTCTGTTCACCTGACCTATCTCTACTGTTAATTAGGGCTTCACCAGCTTCGAATCACTAGTCAGGTTTAAAGCACACAAATTATATTTTATTCCAGAATACTCTTTAAATTACTGAATACCAATGAGCACAGGAAAGCTTGTTTCAACACTGATCTGGAAGCTCCCTTGTTGTAGTTGTCCCATCCATTATCTTGTGTTATGTATTGTCATGCTCCTCTCCAGGGATTGGACAGTAAAACAAGAGACTGCAAGTGGACAGTGATTCTCCATTTAAAGTGGCCTTTGGAGACACCTGCCATTTGGACAGTTCTGTGGTGCCCTTATCATGTGCCACAAGGATTTTTGCATAGTGCTGATTTTCAGGTGCTGGTCCTCATAGGAACTGCCCCACGTGATGAACTGAGGGAGTTTTGGGCTCTCAGGGTCCCATGGGAAGACTTCTCCACACTGTGACAAGCCCCTTGAGGGGGTACAGAAAAAATGAAACTCTTGGCAGTGAAACTGTGAGAGTCCCCTGCTTTTCCTCTGCTGGAAAGGCCTTGTGCACCTGGAAAGTCAAGATGTAGAGTACACCTCCATGGGTTCAGGCTGCAGATCCTGCCCCTCGTGGGGTGTGGGTGGGAAAACCATGTGCCTTGTACTGCCTCAGAGGGTCTCTGCCCTTCAAACTGAGCTCAGAGATGCAGAGGGGAGCTTAATTTATAAACATCTTTTAAAGGGCAGACGAGGAGAAAAAATACTGACATTGCCAAGGATATTTTTTCTGTTTACAAATGACATGAATAAAATAGTGATATATTAAATGTACTGCTCTGTTTGGACCAGCTGCTTTCAATTTGTGAAAAATGACCATGCTTCTCTCCCTAGGAAAACCAATCTTTAGCTTTAATGCAATTTACGAAAGAAATCACCATTTGTACATTACTTTTAAAACTTGAGGCATCGAGGAGCAATTCTGTTTGAAGTTTCCTCAACTTTGGTGAATGCTGAGCTGTTTGCCGAGGTGTCAGCCGCAAGATTGGTGGCTGGACCTAGCAGGTTGCATTCAGAACAGCTCTGTGTCTGCTTTCAATTTGAAAGGAACTGGCTAAAGTGTCGCAACCACTTGAAGCTATGCATTCTGCATTACAATGAAAGTGGTGTCATTATACACATTACACTCAACAACAGCTTCCTTTTTAATACAAGAAGGACATCATAATCAAAATCGGTTGAGTATAAAGCACAGGAAAAGAAAAAACAACAAACAACCCTGGATGTTTCAAACCTTTTAACTGATGTTGTGGACATGCCTTTTATTTTTTGTCCTGTGATGCTCCCATAACTTTGTACCATAAATATTTAGATTTAAAATAATGTGTTAGCAATACTTGCCAAAAAAGAACATTCAGGAAATATCACAGCATTATACTTTTTTTCTTTTGATCTCTTTTCTTCCCCTTTGTTTCTTTTTCAGTAAAATGGTTTACAGAACACAGACAACACCACTGTACAGATGCAAAGAAGAGCTGCTGTTTGTCTTGAAGCAACTCCATCTGAGCCACCAAGGCTATTAATGTGCAGAGCTAATGGCCAAAGCTGCACTGACACGGAAGAGTAGAGACCCGTCCCCGTGAGGATGAAAAGCCCACGGCTCAAAGTAGCCAGGCTGCTGGGCATGCAGGTTGCCCAGGCCCTTACAATGGGCTCTCCAGGCCATTATTTGTGCCTGGGAAGTCTCCTTCCTTTTGCAATCCTGTGTCTCTCCCAGCATCTATCTTTTGATGGGATATTTATTCAGAAGTAGCCAGTTCAGTTCAGTCTTTAGACAAAAGCCTAAGTGAGCAGGAGTTTGTGAGCTTGAGATTTACTTGGGATTTCGGCTCATTTTTATTGCTTTTGAGAAGAATAAAAAGGAAAGAAGAAAAAAAAGACACGTTAAATGGTAGGTCACCATCTGGTGCTTTGGCATCAGGTAAAGCACCTAAGACCCTTTCTATTGCTGTCAGATTCAAAGGGTGTTGTCTGCTCTGTCTCTTGGCCATCCTTAAAAGAACAAAGTGTGAACAAAGACTCTGCTCTGGACTCTTGCCTGTGGTCAAGGTATGCAGTAAATATTTCCCCAACTGAGTTTTAATGAGCCTTGTAGTGAAGAGTCATCAGCTGATTTTTCCAGTATCAAACAGAACCTTAACCCTGGGAATCCTCAAGGGTGCTCCAAATAAAGCTCCTCTTTTCACCATGTAGAAATACCAGCATCAGGTGAGACAGAGGATACAGATTGAATGGATTTTTTATTTTTTTTTGTTTATCTCATAAAGGATTTTGTATTTTCTTGGGAAATAAAAAAGCCTGTCACCATTTGCCTTTACAGAGCATTAATATTTTAAAGTAGTGCCCTGTAAACATGATAATTAAGTTGCAGAGAGAAAGAGAAAATACTGTGGAGCAGAGAAACCTTCTCCACTTTTGTTTCAATCACCAACTAAGATGTGTGCAGAGAAGGAAAAGTTATTTATCTGATAAAGTTAGGTCTTTTCTTAAATGTTTTTTTTTGCCACTAGCTATTACATTGTATTTGGTGTGCAATGCAAAGTCTAAATTTTGCACTGACTTTAACCGCACTGCAAAGAGTTAAACAGTGAATGCTTTTAGAAATTTTGCGTTTTGTTCACAGAACTATTGCAGAACACCTGAAAAATCTTATATATGTGATATTTGGAATAGTAATATGTGATTACTTAAAATGACATAAAAAGACTGTATCCCCAAAAGACAGATTAGCACATAGTTGTAACGTGCAAGTATGTTTTAGAGAACACAGTTCAAAATAAATTGAACTCCTAAATTGGAATCCCACCAGCTCCTCCTGGATCAGAATGCGATGACATGAATTTACCTTATGTTCTTTTAATATCTTCAATTAATCAAACTTAAAACATTCATTTTGTTGATTAGTTTAGTTTTTACTTCTACTTCCTTGTTCTTGTGAATCTTTCCCAAAATTCTCACTTTAATATATATCTGTCTGACATACGAATTAAAAAAAAAAAAAAAAAAAAAAAGAAAGCTTTTAAAATACTGTGAATTTTATGTAAAATTAATGGGGAAGAAAACAACTCCAAAGTGAGGGGAGAATCAAAGTAATGCACCCTATTTTGATATGAATTCAAGTGTTCTTTCTTTTTCATATTATCTTTTTAATGCTAGTTATTTTCCTTAAAAAAGAATAAAATACAATTTTGCAAAGGTTAAAATCATTTATGAGAAGAAGAACTTTCTTAATAGTGGGATTAACCATTTGTCCAAGTATTACCTTTGACAGCTCCTGAATATTATCTCTGGGGGCTCTGTGTCTTTATAGCTCCTCAAGGAGGGTGGGTGCGGAAAGGATGCCCTGGACTGAGGAAGAGGGGAGATGGACTCGCGAGGGAACTTCCAACAGGTTAGACTGAGCTTGAGGATCAAGGAGAGCAACACATGTGAACATACGAGTTGTTCTCAACTTATTGGCAACAGCACCTCACTCTCAGGTTGGATTTAGTCCTGCCTGCTTGGAAGTGCAGTTAATGGCTTTGGAAAATGGTAAGCAAGAGGGAAATAGGGCAGCATGACACATTGGAGATCTCAGCTGCTAGCATGTGCCTGGCTTCCATCTCAGCAAAGGGACGGGCGATACTTTGGAGAACACGGAGCGGGATTTGAAGGGAGGCAAAGAGAGATGTTGAACCTTAAATCCCTGTGAATGCAGCAGACTGTGGGAACTCAGAGCTCTTTGGCGTCAGCTCTTTCTGGAGAGAGTAGAAGGTGAAATATGATGGACTCTAACACTTATCATGGGAAGAGAGGAAGGCTTTTGTGTTTGAGAGACCCAGATGTGGTGCTTGAAGCTTTCCTATCTGTGAGGATACCCAACACCCAGCATTGCCAATCACTATATTTTTAAAAGGATCGAGGTAAACTGTGGGTGCTCACATTGACATCTAGTTCTTGGTGCAAAGGCAACTATGATATGGAGATGTAGGATATCACAAGCGTCATACACATTGGTTGTGACTCAGCTGAGCTGTAAGCGAAGGTCCTGGTTCACAGACTCTGCTCAGCCAGGTGACTAGATATGCCTTATTGAGTCCCCCTCAAAAGACTCAGAAAACCCCAGTGTTAAGAAGAAGACAGAAACTTCCAGTCACAGTGACTCGGCAAGTCGTTCATTTGACTGTCTTCACAGTTCAGTATAGCTTTCCAGAAGAATTTTTTTCTCCTTTAATTATGTAGCAGACAGCAGCTCTAGCAATAAGACTTCTCTGTTCCCTTAGGTGGGTGGAGAAGACTTCCACTGGCTTTACTTCAAGATGCTATCGAGGCCAAAAACTTGGGAGGATTGAAAGAAAGGATATATTGTTCGTGGTATTAGTCAGTATAAATTAACTATACTGATAAAAAACTTCTATTTTCCATGGCAGGAAAATCACTCATTTTTCTGGATATAAGAAGACACTGTGCAACCAAGTAGCACATTTAACTGTTATCCAGGACACAACATTTTTATATGACTTTTGTTTCCCTGAAGACCTCCCTGGTGTCTGTTCCCGCAGAGAGTGAAACTGGGCTAGGTGAATGAACCATTGGCCTAATTAAATTTCACAGCTCTTGTGCTCAAGGAGGAGCAGTTCCCAATCAGAGGCAGTTTGTGCCTGGTCTTGTGCAGGGCCTTGTAGTAGATATGAGGACAGTAGATCTCTATCTGCCTCCTAGGGTTGATCCCAAGAATAAGCCTCCTTGAGCACTGAGTGCTGCTCCGCTGGGGGGTCTAATAATCAGAAGCTCTAAGTGATGGACCAGTCTCCCGGGATAGCCAACAAAAAGGGGAGACGTTTGGGAGGGTGAGTTGTTTTCGCAAGCACTAAGATGCAGAGGGATGTGCACAATGAAGCTTCCCATCAGTGAAACAACATGGCACGAAACTCTACGAGCGAGCCTTGTGTTGCATTACACAACCCAGTCACACACGCGCACAGATCCACTGTGCCTGCATCTGTGTTATTTGATGTTTCATGGAAGAGCTGATCCTTCCTCTTGGGAATCGGGGATAATACCAAAGGGGTACAGTGCTTTTTCTTTTGGCCTGGTGGGTAGCAGGAGCTCGTATACTAAATAAGTTATCTGCTAGGAAATGTAGGTGTGCTGCTCCTTCGGAGTGTCTGTGGGATGTTAATTCTGAAGTGGTGGGAGCTGATGGCTAGCGGCACTGCACAGGGCTTCTGGGGACAGGCAGAATCCTTTGCAAAGCACTTCAAAGGGGGTTCTCAGTTAAGGGAAAAAAAGGATAGATTTTGAAGTTTCTTTCTGCCAGAAGGCTTTACTGCGAGCCCCTGAAGTTCTTCTTTTATAATCAGGGATAAGATAGGTACTTTTTCTTTCTTTTCTATCTAATTTCGGCCAATGTGTTTTGAACTTTGTGTAAGGAGAAGACTGCATATGCTGTTTATTTTTTGCTTTCTTTGTTGGTTTGCCTTTTATTTATTTATTTATTTGTTTTTAATTAGAGACTGAGCCTCGAAGGGTATTTACAAGGAGACCTTAACCATTGCTTTGGTGTGTATTCAGCATTCATTCCTGAAGTCAGTGAAATCATTTGCAGGCATTAAACACTGCATAAATATAATGCTCTGCTCTATCAGACTGAATTAGTCACCACCTTCCAGGACTGAGCCCCAAGCATTGAGACATTTTCACCTTTGCTCTTCCCCAAATAGAAAATCTGATCTGGATATGAATGTGCAATAATTTTCAGCCTGCTTTCTCCCCTCCTTATCGTTAGTTTCTCTCTGAGATATCCTGAATTAAAGACAGCTCTACTGAGTGAGATTCCTTCAAGCTCTCTGTTTCGAAAACTGTGTGCAGAGGATGGGACCAGAACAGGATGCTTCTCTTATGCCCGCATCTAGTAATATGCTACTCTTTCAGGACACAGCTGAAATGCTTGTTGTGCATACGCCTGTAGTGGGAGGCTCAGTTCAGATAGTGGGGGTCAAACAGGGCACATGCAACTACCCAAACACCTTGGTTCTGTGACCTTATAATGAACCTGAAAAAAAGAGATTAATTTTCCTACAAACCACCTTGAATTGAGTGGTTTGTTAATGACATGTGAGAGGGCATTGGGATCTCTCTTGGCAATGTCTTCTCAGTGACATTCTGCCGTGTGTCACAAATTTCCTGTGTTCACACTTGGAGGGGCTTGTGACAAAGAAGTCTGAAGAATTTCTTCTAGTTTTAGCCCAGAAGACACGCAATGGCATTGGGAACACATAACCTAATGCAAAGTACAGGTACAACCTTGGGTGCAAATTAATCCAGTAGATCATTTCAGAGTGAGTGATTTTCTGGATTGGAGTCTACC
This sequence comes from Eudromia elegans, assembly GCA_003342815.1. Taxonomy (NCBI): domain Eukaryota; kingdom Metazoa; phylum Chordata; class Aves; order Tinamiformes; family Tinamidae; genus Eudromia; species Eudromia elegans. The sequence continues at coordinate 2,097,084 of PTEX01000125.1, read as the reverse complement.
AAGACACATTTCAGATTTTTTAAAAATGTTTTTTCTCAAGCGACATCCATTTCTCACCTGCAAATATCACTTAAAAAAGGTATGTTGTGCTCCTAGAGCTTAGGCTAAATGTCACTTTCTCAAGCGAAAAGTCATACAACCCTTTTTCACATTGGCATACTAATTTGCTATCCACTTGTACAAATCATGGTGAGGTCTGCAGGTTCATGCAATGAATTAGAGATTGATATAGTAGGAAAAAGTTTGCCTTCAGCTGGATGAAAGGAGCTTCTATTGACCTAAGAAAGCACCTTGAGTAGAATTCAACCCAAAATTTTCATGATTGGAACAGTTTGTATATGAAAAATAAGTGGCTGTAAATGGTGACACTAGATGCTACTTTAAATGAGCTCTATTTGCATGTTATGATTCTATTTTGGATATATTATGGACTCAGAAGACTTTAAACCTTGTTGTATTTATGGATAAGAACACATATTTTGCCACAATATACTTAGAAAAAAGAGTAAGTGGCAAGTTTGCAGATTGAAGGTCTATACTCTATAACAGCAAAATATAACCAAATTCTAAACAGGAACAATGGTTCCAGCTGGGTTACTCACAGTGTACTTTGTGCTGTGCAGTGATATTGTGTAGCTACAGTACCTACTGTCTGATCCATTTTTAATTTTTAATTTATTTCACAGTCAACAAGCTTTAATCTTGCAAGAAGATTAAAAAAATACATTTTTTTTAAAAGCCACTGAAGGACCAACAGCCTTCCATTTAATCTGCCCATGAGCTGAATGCCTTGAAAAGATGTGTGACTTGTTTGGCGCTGACCCTAGCAGAGTATGATATTAATAGGTTATTGACTTGGTAGGTCTTAAACAGCCAGAGGGAACATCACTTGCAGTAGCTGCAATGCACTGGAGGTTTGTTTCATTGATTGGGCTGTTTAACCCATCATCTCCAGGCATTTAAACAATGATATACGCTTGACAAACCTAATATTTCATTCTCTATCTGGGGACCATGAAACAGAAATTAAAGGAAAGAAAAAGACAACTGGACAGATACATTGCAGAAAATGATGATAAATGAGAGGAAAACCCCATACAGATAGTGTCCCAAATTTTATACTATGCCGTAACTAAGAAATATAAAAAAAATTCCAAAATTTTCTATGAGAAATGGGGAGAAAAGAAAGTAAATATATCTGAGCCCTGAAGTTGTCAGAGTTACATGAATTCAGAAATCAGAAATTAGAAATTCTTTTGCTATTTGATAAGGTAAAAAATATGTTGGAAGACATGGTCCTTTCCATTTGCAGAAAGTAATGGCTCAGATCCACAAACTGCTGAGCACACACAATGTAGTCTGGAGAAAACTAATTTAATTTTCAGGGCTGACCCTAATTTAGCAGTAAACACAAGTATAGTAGGCATAATAACAATAATAATAATGGGCATCTGTGTATGATTGAAGTATTACACTCAAAGTTCAACAAGAAATCTTTTAAAAATACTCGTCCTTTTAGTGTTGCTTAAGTCTGCAGCTGAAGAACAGGAAAAATCAGAAAGCCAATTTTATTTTACCATCTTTGTATCATAGCTCCACTACAGATTGGAGAATCCTTGGTATTTTTGGCAAAAAAAAAAAAAGTATATATGTATATATATATGGTGGGCAACATACTTATAGGAAAAGAGCAAGGTGGACTCTATTCTAAGAATATTAAAAAATCCTTTGACTCAGAATGATATTTCTACCATGTTCTGGCTCTTTTTAATACAGTGGATAAATGTGTCTTAGTAGGAAATCTAGGATTATTAAATTATTTACACGTTGCCTGTTTAGCATCTCCTATCAATGGGATTAATTTCACTTTTCTCCTGAGCCTGGAAGACCAAGCTGAATCAGGCACTGGGGCACTGGCAAAGGGATTGGATATTTCGTTTAATCATGGTGACTTGAAGATCAGGCATTGCCTTTGAGCTAGGCACGAACGGAGAGTGTGACTTGCTAGGTTAATTCATAACCAAACTTAGTACGGCACCAGTCACTGCCTGGTGACTCTGCTCGCGTGCCATTGACTGCAGGGACACGCTAGTCTTCAGGCAGCTAAAATGACTCCGAGTCAACATGGCTGTCTTGGTATCTCCTACTCCGTTTGACATTAGTTGAGTATCTAAGTTTCTACAACAACAGAAGTGCTTAAATCTCACTTCTGCCAATGAAAGTGCAAGTAACCACAAGGAGTCTTAAAAAAGTCAACAATATTCTGATATAGGAGCGTATCTAGTAAGAGCTACTGACACCCGATTGGCTGCAGAGTAAGGTCTTTGTGGTCTTCAGTGATATCTCTTATTAAAGTTACTGGGATGGAAAATGAAGCAACAATATCAGATTTACACATCCACTTGCATACTGTGAATCTAAAGAGAAAACAACTGAAGATGTACTTGAATATCTGGAGCAACACATTCAGCGAAAAAACCCAGGGGCATGCCTGTTGAGAAATTATGAAGAGACTGTGACAATTATTGTTATTTTTAATTTCACACATTCCAAAAGGACAGAATAGAAAATAAGATCACTTTGAATGGCATATGTCTTACTTAAATTTAGTCATCTAAGAGTTGGTGCTTGGCCTAAGTTGCTATCTAAATTCTTTGTAATCGCTGAAGATGGAAAAGCACTTTGAAAAGCCAAGCTCTTGCTGGTACTAGACACCCATAATGAACTATTCCCTGGGAGGCCTGTTTATTTATTTATTTTTTACCATAATAAACTAACTGACTTAGAAGGGATGTCCAGCTCCTAGGTCTTTAAAGTTGGACTAGACAAAGGCCAAATTTTGTGAACATTTTCCATCTGACTTCATAGTTTCTCACCATCTCTTGCTAGCTTTAAAATAATTCAGAAAAAAAAAATGTAGAATGAGAATAGAATTAAATTTGCAAAAGAAGCTGTCAGCCAATAGTAAGTCCTGTAGTTTTGATAGAAGAAGAGATGAGAAAGCTGTTTGTTTTACTCTTCCCTAAAAGTTCCCTGTCCTGTGTTCTGCATTCCAGCTTCCCTCCTCACTTCTTCCCTTTCATTTTTCACACATCTGCAGTACCACGAGCTTCATCCCTTCCACGTGAGCTTCATTTCTTTCACTGCGGTGCTTGCTGGTGCCTGATAACCCAGGTCTAGCAGAAATTCTAGGTCCTGGTAGCTGAGGGCTTTTTCTCTCTTCTACCCTCCCTTAGAGATGTAGGCACCACTGTGAAGGCAGCTGTACTCGAACTGTGGGCGATGGGCACCTGTATTTCCTTGGAAACATCAGGACTGAGACGATACCAGGCAGGACATGTATATATGCGTGTGCATATATATATATATATACACACACACATGAATGTATATACAGAATTTATGTTAATTCTGAAAGCAGAAATTTAGTATACATTGAAAGGGAATTGTGAAAATGAATGAACTATTTTAGTAAATCTCAGAAGAAGGGCCAAAGGGGAAGGAAGGCCTTCTTTTTAAAATGTTTGCTAATGGAGTCCTCAGCAGATGGCATAAAAAGCAGCCTAAAAGCTTCCCAGCATTTAGTATGATGAACACTCTTTAATATTATTAATCAAGGCTCTGTTACTAGTACCAGCTGATATTTATGTATATTCTCCTCTCCTCAGGAACTGAAGAGTTGGTTAGGGAATGTTTTTCCCTAACACTCTTGCTGTTCTGAGTGACTACATTAGCTTTCCTGTTGCCCAGTGCAGCAAAGGTACAACTACAAAAATATTGCAGCCATCAGCTAATGTATAATCTTTACTCCCTGCATGCAGATGTGTGAAACTTGAGAATCTGCTCAGAGATAAATAATTTTGAAAAATCACGTGCCATAGCAGAATGGAAGATGATCAGAATCACCCATACAACTGTAGTAAGCAAAGAAATGGATAGACCAAAAAATGATGCAATACTGTATAGTTCAGCTGTTTTTGTTTGGGATTATGCAGATTACCTGTAAATTTGTCATGTGAAGTACGTTGCATCACTCCAGTAAGTGACCATTCCCACTTGTGTTCTGCATAAAGCTATGTGGAACTGTTTTCAGCCGTATTAAAGCTAACATGAGACTAGCTGGCACAAATTTAAATGACGTTGGGTGGCATTGTTTCTACAAAGCAGCCTCAGTGAAATCAGCTGGAGCTACTTACAGCCATATGTGTAACTCCGTACAGATTTATGCATGATCAATATCACAGTCTGTGGGAGAAGTCGTCTGTGTTATTCAGGAAACGTTCAGCTTAAGCAAGATGTGTTGGAGGTGTAGTGTATTTCTATCAAAGACTGCAAATAAATATATTCCACATGGCACACTACAAAAACATTTTAAACTGTTTTGCAAGATGAAACTCCTGCAATTATGTATTCATATATAGAACAATATATACATAGTCTTAGTGATGTATGTTCCTGATCTATCCTACTTTCCACATTTGGAGAAATATCTTCCTTTTTGGTTCACATCCCTGGTTTACTTCATTTCACCTTGTTTCACCAGTGCAAATGTTAAAGGTCTAAGCAGCCGAATGGTTAGGTTCTGTTTCAGTCACTGGAGAGGAACAGATATTTCCAGAGAGTGACAGAGAGCAGAGGAAGAGGGGATCCCTCCTGTTCCATCTGCCCAAGGTGATGCAGGACACCTCTACCATAGTCATTCCTGGGAGGGGAACTGCTTATCCTACTGGGCTGAGGAGGGGTGGAGGTGGGAGGAAATAATTTCAGCATTTTTCTCAGGCCTTCAACTGCCTCCTAACCTCTCTCTCTCTCTCTCTTTTTTTTTTTTTAATAGGAAAATGTCATCAATGAACGCGCTTTCCGATTCAGAGACTGATATGAGAACCAGATATGAGAATGGCAAATCTTCCCCGGGCCACTCAAATCCTTTAAGCTTGATGGGGAAAGAGGAGGCAGACCCTCCCAGAAGGTGGGAAGCTCTCTCCTTCCCTAGCTGAGACACCGATGTGACGGGCATCTCGGCTGAAGGGAGCCCTGCTCAGCAAAGAACGATGCTACTCAGATGCTCCCGTCAAATTGTCAAATGGCTATGTATAAGAAATATTATTGAGGTTGAAATGTGACCCGAGCCAGACCAGGAAGAACAGGATGAAATTTCTTTTCAGACTTTCCTCTGTTTGCTGCTAAATGTACATAAAAAAATGGAATTTTTTGCTGCTATTCAGGAGTCACTTTGGCTTGGTGTCCCTGCTAGAGGTCACTAAAGTTAAAACAGAAACTTTCCTACTGAATCATTTAATGACTGGAAATTGGAGGTAATAGACTTGAAAACGTATTCTCATTTCCACAATTCAAAATCCTTTATCTGTACCATGTAGTCCTGCTGGAAAGAGCAAAATGGCCTTTAACAAAGTCTATTTGCAGAATAGTAAGAAGCGTTAAGATGCCAGATGCATCTCATTATGAATTTTAATGAGTAGATTCACACCTTGTCTTCCATTAGATAAATTACATGGTCTTTTCCAAACTCTTTTTCTGGCAAATTTGACTTTTTTTTTTTCCTAAAAAGTATACTCTATGAGAGTTAGGACTGTTCCTGTAGAACCAAGGGCCTGCAGTCTGTTAAAGAATGAAATCTCTCATGTGGTGACATACTAGATCTCCACTGTGCCATCAATCCACAAAGCACCTCCTGGAACATGCTTAAAAATAAGAGAGAGAAATCAAGATATTCTGGATTCCAATTAAAATAGATTTTTAAATTTTTAAAATCAGAATAAAGAGATCAATTCATCTTCATCATACAGAAACTTTCAGAAGTAAAAATGAACAAATATTGAGGTGCAGAGTAAACTGTGGTCTGGTCCAGTTTTCTTAGCAAATGCAGTCCCTTTCACAACCCTTCAGATAACGACTGTGGGTATTTTTTTCCACAGTTGGCAAGTATCTGAGCGTCTGAGCTTGAGCTCTTCTCTACAGTTTCAATGTGAACAGGTTGGAAACTTACTGGCTTCTTGAAGTTACAAGAAGTCATTGATTTCAGTGAAGGACGTTTGCAACACTGCTCCGCAGGACTGAAACTAAGGGGAGGGAAGAAGCTTCCCTTTCTTTGCATCCTGAAAGGAAGGATGTTGAAGGGCTTGCTCAGCTCTGATGATTGCAAGGATGATTTTTAAAATTGAAAATATTGGATATTAAGCTGCTTTGAATTAGTAGAGTTTGTCTGAAATCAGTGATTGTGTAGTGCTTTAGGGAAACAGAGGTCTTGAACATTCTGTATTGCATAATTTATTTTTTTCTCTGTTTATGGATAGTCCAGAAATGTTTCTCCAGAAAGAGATAACAGATAATATTCCTAAAAGAAGATCCTTTGCCTATTGTCAGAATACTTTTTTTTTTTTTGTGAGAAAGAAATGCAGCTACAAAACCCGGGAAACTCTATTAAACATTATGGCTAACAGCTCATATACCATATTTTCAAGCAGAGAACAAAGCCTTTACACTCTGGAACAAACGGAATCCAGTCTTTTCCCTAACTTTCACTCTCTTGATCTACCCAGCTGTATTTTTTACATCTGGCATATATAGCATATATTTATGCATTTTATATTCTTTCAGATGCAGTGGTAATTTTTAATGAAAGTAACTTTTATGCACTTGAACATATAGAAGAATGTCCTTTCAAGCAGTGCACATATTGTCAATATATTAATCAATGATGCTAAAGGAAAAAGTCAAGTCTTCAGCAGGCAATATTTGTATTAGGTCAGGAGGATGAATACCAGTATCATATTGAAATCCTAGGTATTTTTATATCTGTATAATGTATGTGTATGTATGAAAGACATTAACCAGTAACAGAGAGTGTTTTCAAATACAGTCCACCGCATCCAGAGATGACCAGATTTTATCCATGTATTATACACTACAAGTTCTGTGTATTTGGCCAAAGCATCTGCCAAGATCTAACACCTACATTTTAGTTGAAAGGACAGAGGGAAAAAACTGTTGGGTTTGCTTGCTTATATCAAAAGGGAACTATTAGAAATCAATTACTAAATTTTTCTGGGTCAAGCAAATACAGGTGAATTAGACGAACGGGAAGCCAAGCGTAAGCACCAACTATCACTAAAGCACCACTAGTTAGGATACAGCAGATTTATGAGCTTTATTTTCTACCTTAGGCCTGTCATATTTTTTCACCTTTATGTTAGTTAATTGCAGAGTAACATAAATTAACTTTGGAACACAGCAAAAATGGGAACTTTATTTATGAATTTCTTGGATTTCTTTACCCCAAGCCAAACAACTAAATTGCTACTTAGCATAAATTATTTATTGGCCCTGGCTCAATACCATCCAACACCAGCCCCTGGAGGTCTGCGAGATATAAAAGATTTAAAGCATCTGTGCGACAGCATTGGTGCAGCCACAAAGCTATGTTTCTTTCCAGAAGGGTCCACTTTATTTTGTTGTAAATAAATAGAGCCTAAATTTCAGAGGAGGACAGAGTAGCTTCTAGCAGGGCTATAGTGCTTTGCATATGTTAACTACCCACAGTTTCATGACAAATAGGGATACATTGCATAACTATTTTGGAGAGACCTGTTGACAAAAAAGATGTATTTTAATTTACTTAGAATATGTGAGTGCTACCATTTTCTATCACTTTGTAATAAATAAATAAATTATAAGTATATGGGAAAAGATAAATGAAGCTGAGGCTGACTTGCAAGGGCATATGCCACTCGCTGTATATCCGCACGAGATGAAGCTCATCTCTAAATTGGGTCTGCTAAGGATACCCAAATGATACCCAGAGCCGGACTGTCATCCTCAAGCTGTAGCTGATCGAAATGCAAAACTTTTCTGCGTGTGGAGAAGGAAGCGATCCCCTCTGCCTGTCAAGGAATGGTGCCATTGTAAGGTCTGGAGGCTGACACCATTCCCAGGACTGATGCCATCCTGCATGAGCCCCAAGGGCTCTTGTGCCCCACACACATGGCCTCTGCCCGCGTATGGACCGGGCCCTTCTCCCTTTAGCATCATTTGCATCTTGCTCTCCTCAAGGTCAACCCCTGCTTTGCTAATGGCATAGAACAAGAGCGGAATGTGTAGGTTGTTATTCAAATTCTGAGTGAGCTATACACTGAAGGACAATTATCTGTATGTTCACTCTTGGCTGTACACCTGGGCACTTGTGTCAGTACATGTAACTGCATGTATTTTGCTATTCTCTAGAAGAATTGTCCTCTACCTGCTTAAGAGCATAGTTTACTCTGTCTCCTGCTATTATTGAAAAAAGAAATCTTATTTTTCTGTCAAAATGTCAAAATGAAGAGAAATAAAATTTCATTAAAAGTGTTAGAGGGACTTGAAAAGACTTCTAGAATTAAAAAGCCCTTTCAGTCCATTAAAAATATTCAATTTATCATTTTTTGTCATTTTGTGGTGACTATGCCCTAGGTATTTTGTTCTGGCAATGGAAATCCTGCTGTCTAACAAGTGAAGAGGAGCTGCAGCAACACTAATACAACTATCTGCAACTACAGACTCTCTCACACCGGTACGCATCTGCTCTCCTTTGCCAATCCTGTTGATCTGAAGTGATTCCTGATTTTTGACTGGAGCTCAGTTAGTATGTGTACGATATTTTCTGTTTCGTTAGCACTTATTCTGCAAAGAATCAAGTGTTCAGTGCAATCTATAAACAAGAAGAAAATGATTTGCTTTCCTTTATATCTTCAGGTCAATACATACAAAACTCAGATGAAAGATGTAAGAGGAAAGGTGGGAATAGGACTGTCAAGTGAGTTGCAACCTGCTGGAGAGCAGAGCAGAAAAGCTGGGAAGATCAAGTAGTTTCCTTTCTGCCAGTCCATTGCCCTGTCCAGTAGAAAAAAAAAATATAGCTAAAACCCTGAAAGGATGCTATCAATTTAAATATAAACCCACCACTTTCTTACTTCCATGGACTTGTTCCAGGAGCTGGAAAGGATCACAAGCAATTTCCTTCATTATCGTTCAGACAGTTACTTCCAGATGGTTATAAACAAGAAGAATGTTCCAGTGATTTGAAAGCATGGATGTATATAGCTGGTGTTTACCTACACAATCCTGTCACAAAATCCTGTGATTGGCAACATGGAGATCAAAGGGATGGTCATAAAATCGGGTGAGTAATCATGAGGTGGATACACAAAAAACACTTGGGCCAGCTGACACCCAAGTACCATTAGCAGCGGAATGCACCACCTAAGTATATACATCTTCTTCTGAGGACTCATTTGCAGCTTTCAACCTGAATAACGGAAGCAAAAGACAACTTCACATATTAGAGAATTTAAATGCAAGTTGAAATATCAGATGTTTTCCATCTTATTTCTTTATTATTGATTGTTGAATTCCTCAACAAATAGCTTACACTACAGGAGCTGTAGGTATAATCAAATTATAAAAATGGCCAGGAGGAAGGAAAAAAACCAGTTATTCAGGGATGAAAATGCTGGTTTTGAGGTATATCCAGAAAAACCATAATCATCAATAAGGTTTGGCCAATGTAGATTCAATAAACTCTTTGTATGAACTCACAATAATTTCATGCAAATAATGATTTGTCACATACAAATTTTTCTTCTTCATCTTTCTCCCCCTGCTTTGACAGTGTGTTTTTTAATCACATCCACTTTAGTGCGTTTAATTAATCAACCTGTGTCTCTGAAGAGTTGGTTTTATAAAAGCTCTGCAGTGCTGTGGAGGCACTGCTTATTTTCTCTCAATACTCTTTCAGAAAGGAAGACCTCTAAACCCTATCTGGGGCTATTCACACTTACTGATTCCCCATTGGTAATTCAGCTCAGCATTTGGCATTGCTGTTCATGAGGTCTGCCAAAGAACCACATCTACTGCTTCTGTGTTCAACACAATTTGCTCCTTGCTGGGTGTTCGGGATCTGAAAGTCCCGCTCTCAGTATGCCAAGTGTTTTGTTGCTAGTCATGTTCAACGCAATTCTTTATGACAGCAAAGTCAAGGAAAATCTTTTCTCTTCTTTAAGTACATTCTTTAAACAACCTTAAAGGTTTTCGTGTGTCTCCTTAAAGACCTTGCTTTTGATCCAAATCAAAACTAATCTGTATAGGCTCTGCTTCCTTGTTTATGGAGAAGAAATAGAGAAGGCCATTCATGATCTGACATCATTCAGTGCTGAACTGCTTAAAAAAATGGGCTCAGATGAAACCGAAACCGTTCTAGTGGTGACCTAAATAAAAGAAGTTAGCTATAAAACAGGCAACTTTTTCCTTCCCTGACTGTTCTTATCTATTTTGTTTAGATGCATTACATTATTTTTTTATGTAGTAAGATTATATTGCGATAATATATGATTAATAATCACAATTTGCAACTGAAACTTCAGTGTAGCACCAAAATTGAAAGAAACTAAGATGTCTCAAACCACCTCTCTGAGCCTGGTGTTTTGTGTTCCCGTTGACAGTTTTTCTCTCTCTGTACCGACATGAAAAATACCCCGATACTTCAATGCAAGCTGTCATGCAGACTCTTCAGCTGCCAGTATCCAGTGTATTTGAGGAGTATGAGAAAAAACTGTCAGTGCCAACAGATCCACTAATAAAAACAATAATGAAGTCTTGAGAACTGTCAGTCCCTCAGTTATGCAACTGTGACAGTGACTCCAGATTTGCAAGAATCCAACCTTGCTACTGGAGGGTATGAAAAGGCCACTCAAGCTCTATTCAGACAGGGCCAGGCACAATATTTTTGTTCTTTCCCATGTGAGCCAGGCATGTCTTTGAAAAGTTTAGTCTTAACTCTAGGAGCAGCTTTGCTGACATGAAGGACTGAATAAGTTACATATAGACGCTTCCTCATCTCGACCAAAAAGCATAGTAAATGCTCAGTGTTAGAGAGTTTAGCAAAGCTCACTGCGTGAAGGTTCTCAGTTATATTAAATCAAGCAACTAGCTAGGAAATCAGGTAGAGCCAGCAGAAAAAATATGATCCATTCCTTTACAATATCTCTAAGAACTACAGGTGAGACACTACTTTTGTAAGGAAAATAACATTAGGAGAACATTTGTATAGAGCCTATCATTGTCTTGATAAGACTGGAACTGAAACTAGTAATCAGTGAAATTGGAGGCATCATATTTCTTGTATGAAAAAGAGTGAGATACAGATACAAAGAATGAATCCATCTCAATTTGTTCTGGTATTTCCTGATTGAAGCCTATCGAAGTGGCATCTCTTCCTTAGTCATAACTTAGGTGTAGCTTTCAGAGAAAGTGTGTTATGGTGAGAGATAAGCCATAATTATCTGGCTGAGCTGAGTTTTTCTCTTTATGCTTTACAAATAAAAACAGATTCCGTTTCTCATTGATTAAACAAAAATTACTAAAATATGAAATCTGAAATAACTTCTTGGATTTTTACCATTTCAATTCCAGCATTATCTGGGCACATGCCTCTGATAGTGAATAGGTCCGATGTAAATGAGGGACCAGATAGAGCCTCCCTTAGCCTATGGCTTGTAGGAAGCCAAGAGCTGGCGCTACCCCCAAAAGACTCCCACCCCCACCCCGGTTTTCACTGGAGGCGCCTGTGGCTTCCCAAAGCAATTATCAGGAAGGGTAAAACCGAGCGGCCGAGGAGGCCAAGTACAAAGTGTTTATCCAGGCATGTGCCTAGTAGGCCTCCCTGTACAAGCCCACTGTGTAATGTAATGTATTCCTATGCCACGAGAAGATTTAAATGACTAGTGCCTTCTTTGGGCTATTTACAGTCAAAGAAAGGCTACAGGAAACTCTGCTCATTCACATCATGGTGTTCAGGAAGGCAGCCTGGCTCTTTTTTTTTTTTTTTCCTTGTTTCTTTTTTTTTTCTTTTTCTTCTTGTAGCATCCTGAGCCACATATAAGATACTAAAAAGGAGTGAAAAATTACTTCAGCCAGCCATAGCTTCCTTTAAGAAAACAACTACTTTTCACCGTGATACAATGTGACAGAGTTTCTGATTGTTCCTTCTCCCTCTCCGCAATAAAACACACACTCGCGGTGCTCGGCACACAATAAGGATTTCTCTGGAGGGAAGATGTGGCGCTGAGCAGAGCGCTTCAGTTTAATCCCCCCTCTCCTGCTTTCCCTTCCCCCTTTCCCTCTGCTCCTCAGCCCCTCAGTCCAAGCGCGCGCTGGGATTTCCAGGTGACTAACGGTTTGCAAAGCCAGTCCATCAGAGCGGTGGACCAGACAACCGCAGCATTTAGGAGTGAGTGACATATCATTTCTTTAACTCTCTCCCCTCCGAAGCCTCTCGCAACAAGAATCCGAGCCATCCTTCACATTATATATGGTTGTATTGCTTTTTTTGATTAGGAAGTGGTGGTGTTATATATTGTAGGAAATGATGTTGTGTGCGTTGATGAATCACGGCGTACCGGTGCATACTCTGGCTGTAGAGTTATGGCTTACCCAGAAACACTGAGCAGAGGAGCGGCAATCACAGGTTTATCTTATTGATTTGGAACAAGAAGGGTAGGCATGCAATGCCTCTTAACGACAGAAATTTCTCATTAGGAGAAGTTTCTATTTTTAAAGCATATATTCAGTGAGGCATTACCACTATTGTCATAGCATAATGTGGCTTTACATTTTTTTTTTCATAGGTGTAACAGCTGAGGGCAAGGGAGTTTTGCTGGCACTCGACAGAGATGACCACAGTGGTTGCTGGTAGAAGCTCAGACAAGCCCATGATACTGAATGGTCAGAATATTCTGTGAAAAAATGAGGTCAGGGCAGGAGGAGAGCTCAGTCTGGGCAAACAGTGCTGGGCATGTCTCAGGTTGGACGAGTGTTTGAGCTGCCTGGCAGCTCGCCGGAGCTGTGGGCTGCATTGGGATGTGTGGTCTCTGCTCCGCAATGCTCCCAGGGTCATGGTGGGAGGGGAGGTTTTGCATGAAGCCACCACCTGCTCCTCTGCCTGGGACACCAGGGAATGGTGGCCCCAAGAGCTCCAGCAACCTGCTGGTCAAGGAGGCCCTACCAGATGGGACTTCTGCTGCCATCAGGGCTGGGCTGAGGGTGACTTCAGAGGAGATTTAGCAGGCTCCCTCTGCCCCTCGCCTGCTCCGAGCACATCTCACCACGGGAGACGACGCGTCTCTGCCGATGAGTGGGAAGAGCAGAAATTTAGTCAGTGAGCTCTAAGCAATGTTAATTAATGCACTACTGTCAGTGAAGGGATTTGATGTAATTCATTTTGGGAATAAGCTGGGAATGATTTCATGGCAGAACTTACTCCGAGAGGTTTTGTTAGGCAGAGCCCCAAGCTGGCACCACGTGGATGAGTGCAGGCAGCAGAAAAGCCCTGGATGGGCTGGTGAGCGGCTCTGTGGGATAATTTGGCATCCTGGCCCAGAGCTCCTCGGCAGTGAATTTGCACCGCTGAGCAGGGCCGGGCTGGCTCAGGAGACCTGCTGCCACCGCTCCAGCTCGCACTAACCCTCGGGGACTGATCTGCTCACGCTGTCCTCGGTGCTCAGGGATGCTCCGTGTCCGCCGCGCATCCCTCCACGACGGCATCGGCAGTCTGCCCTCCTGCTGCTCTCAGAGCCCAGAGTTGTTTCAGGACGTGCCAGATAAGTTCTCTCCATAGCTGCAGGTGCAAAGGAAGTCTGCGTCTCCGTAATGCATAAAAACAGATAGTGCTCTGCAGTCTATTAGCTTCGAAATTTCATGTGCCTTTAATGCACACAGCACGGTAGCCAGCCCTCCAGGCAGAACCAATACCACCAGGACATGGGCTCTCTTAATACAGGAATCAGCTTCTCTCTGCAGACCCGTTGGAGTCCATCTGGGGAGGACTTGCAGCAAAACGCATGCGCGGGGCAGAGGAGCAGCCCACGGGAAGCCTCTTCAGCCTGTGGGATCCAAATGTGCCCGCTTTTGCTCCGGGAGCACAGGCAGCTGGCTTGGGAAGGGAGCGTTTGTTTAAAGGCAACCTGCTGCTGCAGCTCTGTGGAAGCAGTGATCTTGCGCTAGGAGTAGCTCCCCGACAGGTCTCTCCATCCTTGGGGGAGCAGGGGGTGAGCCAGGCCCCTGCTCTTTTTATTTTCTCTCCTATTGCGAAGATAGAGGAGGAAATCATTAGACAGGCCAGAATTCCAGCTCCCATCATTTTTAACAGGCATTGCACATCTAATTTGAAATGCACAATGCAAATATTTACCTTCAAGTGTCAAAGGAGACTATAAAGATCTTTATGGATCTTCACACTTCAAGGACTTAATTCATTAAAAATAATTATACATATGTGGGGATTACTTCCACCGCGGAGCTGCGATATGCAGCCTGTTGCCAAGTATGAAAGTGCGGCGTGCAAGCTATATGTCTGCGTGTCAGCTTTTATGTGAGGGGGAGGGCTCTTTTACATTGGAACATATGTGTGTAAACAGGGCTGAGAACAGATCTCCCTGGAATTCACCACCGAATAAATTATAGAAAGCCACCACGTGGCACTGGAGCCTCCGAATGCTGCGGAGAGGCTCCTTTGTGCTTCCATGACTCCTTCACCCCAGCCTGAACACTCCGCATGCCTCTCCAGTTCGGAGTGAAAGCAGTTCTAGCAAGAAAAAAATATTAGAAAATGGCTTTGATTTCTCTTTTGCTCCTCAGAGATTTCAAGGTGTCCAGCAATTTGTTTCCAACAGTGCCAGTTTTACAAGATTGAGGCTTTTAGCCTCAAATTTTGATTTATGCTCTGAGCACAGACACACAGAACTTTCCTATCTTTGATCTGTGCTGGATATTTAAGGGCCAGATGCTGCATTTTCAGCCAGTAGCTGGAAAAAATCGACTGCTGAAGTCAACGACCGAGAGGAGGCAGTCATCACGTTCTCTGGTGCTAATAATCTGTTCTTATTTGTAAATCCTAGGCATTTAACTGCTTGGAAAACTTCAAGAACCAATCATATAGTAACAAGAATCTGCTTTTTCAGGAAAAAAACCGAAAAGGTAATAATTTAGCATTTAGCTGTCTGGTTAGTGTAAATAGCCTCTGTGATTTTGGCCTATTTGCATGCTGCTCCCACCCCCAAATTGCAACAGCATCTCAGCGGCCACCACTCGTTCTGTCTGCCTGTGCCAGACTCAGGGAGGGAACGGCTGCTCTCAAGAGACTCCTATTTCTGCTGTGAGGGGTCCCTGGAGCCTTTACCTGGCCCCTCGCAGGAGGAATTTTACACCTGGGCTCAGCCACGTGCCAGTCCCTGTGTGACGGGGCATCGCTCACGCGCTGGAGGAAGGAGCCCCTAGGGACTGGGTTGGGCTCAGGGAGCTCTTCTGCTATTGTACCATATATTATTAATAGTTTGTATTAATATTAATCCACGTTCAAAGGGGAGGCAACTCTGAGAGCGGAGTCTGAGGGTGGAATTGTTACAGAAACACATGTTATTTAGCAGATTTTCAGCTCAATTTGTACCAGTTGGTGAAGCCCTGGGACTATGGCAATTTAGTCTACTTTTTAGATAATGGTTCTTATCTGTCTTCATGGAACAAGTTTGCACTTCATAAAATCTTATAGAATTTCTCTGGCTACAGTGACACAATTCACCTGCTATTGCCGGTAATGAAAGTTTTATGGCATATGAAGCCTATTAGGACATTACTGGGAATCTGTTGTAACATCAGACATTTGTCTTTGACACCAGAAAGGTGGTAAACTAATGCAACATGTTCCGAGTGTACATCTGGTTTAATATTGCCGATTATGTTTGACACAAACAGGCATGCACCACGTTATCGTGCACTTTTACAAATGGTATTTATGCTGCAAACAAGTTCACGCATGCAGAAAAAACAGCACCTTCCTGGCGGAAGCACATGATTAGCTGCAGTCCGAGAAGGGACAAATATTTGTTTTGACTGGAAGTTGCTGTATGAGGTTTTCAACTTTGAGACATTCTGGAGAAAGATATGGCAGCCTTCACAGCTCCCTAAGCATTTAATACTGCTTTCGGTTATACATGCTGCAGGTACCAGATTTGGATTTGGAGCTAATTTGGAAACTATTCATCTGCCTTTGCTTTTCCCCTCTGCTTTTTGATTCACTTTGTCCTCTTGGACGTCCTCCCCTGAACTCCATCCTTACGGGTATTTTACTGAGGCTGTGCCACCTTCTAAGCACCATGGGCAAATGCCTATCATCTCTTCTGGAATCTGTCCCCCCAATTTTTTTTTTAGAACAATTTTTCAATAGAAAAATGCTTTCATGACAGAATTAATGTGTATTTCTTTAGATTCTGTCTACGCTGTTATTCTTGTTTTTCTAGGGAAAAATATGAAAAGATGTGAGTTTCCAATTGCAATGTTATTACAATAACTATTTTGAGCTTTTCATAATGAAATGACTTCCGTTAGTAAATGTATAAATGTATCAAAAATAAAAACCATCAAGTGACCCCAAATATTTATGAAAAATCCATCTCCTACTGATTTGATCTGATAAACCACAGGGGATTAATTAGTCTTGGTCACATGACTTTGCAAGCACTAAACATGACTGAAGGCATTTTGCTTTTTCTAGCGTGACCCCCTTTTTGTGTATTTATATAAAATATATATGAAATATAGGATACTTTGTTATATGGTAGCATTTACTGCTGGTATGGTTATTTCACCCCAAATACGAAAATCTCCTTTTCACCATGAGCTGTAAGACTATTTCTATAATAAGAATAATTCAAAGTAATTTTTCATCCATTAATTCAAAACTGCTCTTTTTCAGGGGCTTTAAAGTAATTTGTACAGTAATTTAAAAAATAGTATGAAAATAACCTTTATTTCTCTTTATGTCAGAGGGTACCACATATACACTGAGTAATCTAGATCAAATTTTTTTTCTCTCAGATCTGGATTACAATTACAGTTACATCAGACTGTATGCTTTCTTGTACAAAAATGGAAAAAAGTGGAATTTCCCCTAAAGACATACAGCTTTGGCTGAGCTGCTACTGTGTCCTGCTGCATCTTGAGGAGCTCAGCCTTATGCCCACAAGGTTTCAAAATCCAGACAAATACACATTCAACTGAGTCATTTAATCCTAGCGTTAAAATGAGAAGAAATTAAACTTCCATGAACTCCCCTAACCATATCATACTTGAATATCTATCCTCACCCTGCTCCATTTATGCAAAAATATCTATAATGTTTCATACCACCAGCACGGCAGCTTAAATGTTCAAAAATAAAACTTCTGTGGAGTCATTAGCTTTAATTCATTTCAAAGTATTTTTTTTTCTCTTAAGGATTTGGGGAATTAAGGCTCTATTGTGTTCAGTTTGTGGCTTTTCTTTAGCTGTGAATTTCTGCCCTTGTTTGCCTTGCAGAAAGCTTTCCCTCTACATTGCTGCTGCAGATGAGGAGCACCCCAAGTCTGCAGAGGACATTGACTGGTTAAGGGTTGTCCACACTCAATCTAAAAAATCCATTTCTGACTAGCTAGCACAATAGAAACACACCGTGATATGGCTACACGGTTCCCTATTGATTTCCCATCTAATACAATATCATGGTCGTATACTACCTGTTTTTTACACTTCATTATTCCTCAGGATGCTCACTTTGAAGGTCTGGAGCATGGAGTTCTAGAGCTGCAGTCCTTAGCACCTCTACAGGGTTCTCTTCTACACGTCGCTGTGTCACTCCTCCGTTCCTCCAGCACACGTGCTTAGCTGATTTTGCAAAGGGCAAAACCCTTTCTGCTTACTTCATCACGAGCTGAAAACACAGGTTCCAACATCAGAAATATCAAATCACATTGTTAAAAGATGTGCCATCAAGTCATTTTTCTAAAAGAAATTAGAAAAGAGCTATTAGAAAAGGTCTTCTTGAAAAAGTAAAGAATCAGCCATTCTTCTAGGACTCCCTTAACAAGGTTAACAGGGCAAGAAGAGGAAGGTTTAGCAGAGAGACCTACACTTGATGCAGACGAAAGGATTTGACTTCACCAGTGATTCTCCAAATGGGCAAAACTCTCTCCCTTTTCCCCATGTCCAGGCAGCCTTGTCCCTTTGGGTTCTTCTGATCAGTCTTTTACTGCATGGTGCATTCTGCCTTCAGCTGGGATTTTCTAGATGCTGATGTAGATAACTGCAACAGTCCTAACCTCGTACAATACAAAAATGCTTAATTGAATTCTCCTCTGCCCCCTGATGATATTCAGGAGGGCAGCACACGGTACCTGCAGATGGGTGGCAGATAAACAGTCATTTAGAGATACAAGCAGAAGTGGAAATTTGTTTTCATTCATTTTCTATTTCTCTTTCAGATACAGCAAAACATTTATTAATCCTCCTCCAAACCATATGCCATATGCCTAATGAGCGGTAGGTTAAGTTAATCTTATAAAACCAACCAAGTATATCAAAAAAGCATCACTAAGGAGGTGAAAAAGCTAATGCTGTGGATCCGAGCTACTTACGTAAATGAAGGAGATGCAGAATATGAAGGATTGGGTCCTCCCAGAAGTTCAAATAAATATTGATCCAGCTAAATTTTTTCTGGAAGCTTGAAGTGGGCTCTTGATAATTTCTGAACTGACGGCTGGGACATACTCATAGATTTTGTGAAGCCTAGTGCTGCAGATATTGCTGACCCGGTTTGTAAGGTTTAGAAATTATTCTCAAGGCAGAGTACATATATATATATAAGTTTCTATCACATGTTTGCTCGAGGCTGTAATGAACCAGTGTGAAAATTAACATGTGGGTCCCCCAGGCTCACTTGTGGGATGTGCGAATTTCTAAAGGGAAATTCAACATGTGCAGGAAAGTCTAATAATTAACTAGAATATTTTTTGCTTGGGGTTTTTTTTTGGGGTCCCTTGTCTAGATCAAGAGACAATGACTTCTTTATTCTCCAGCATCATCTGCAAGGTATTATCATTTGAGTCCGTCAGTCATTGGGGTCTACCATCTTCACCCACCTTTAGGTAGCATTCTGCTGACTTGTTTTATGTCTGCTTTGGTGAGCTATCATGAGGTTAAGAATGGCAACTACAGGTCAAGGGCACTGAGATCTCCACTCTTCAGATAATCACATAATAGATCCTCGTCTCACTGAAAAGAATCTCAGGAAACAAAGTAGAGAGACCTTGGGTAACATACAGTGGCACAGGGCCTTGGAGATACCACTTCTGAGAGCACCTTGCCGAGTCCATAGTCACTAGCAAATGTTCTGGGCACAACTCAATCAATCCACACTTGAGTTTTCTAGACATGTTTTTCTGGAGAAGTGACATGACTCTTTTCTGTAGGTCGTGATAACACAGCACATTCACAAGTTTAGCGAAGGAAAGGCTTTTTTACCAGTTTACCAGTTTTGCCAGGCTGCGGTATGTGACATGATCTGGTGCCTGGGACAGCAAACACTGCCTAGAGAAATGTGTGTTGACAAATTCTGTTTAAAGATCTGTTCAGTGCCAAGTTATAACTTGCAACAGCTCTTCTATTCTCTAGAAATTAGCCTGCAATGCTTGCCAAGCTATCTCAATTTTGTGTCTTGTGCAAACAGAACTAGGATGAGACCATCATATTCATTTCACTTGAGCCCTAATTTTGACCCAAAGATTTGGTTTCCAGTTTCCATAAATCCAATGAAATACTAAGCCACTCCTCCAGGTTAGCCCCTGAGTCTTTTACTCTCTGGAAATTATGCTCCTATTTAATTATAAATATTTAAAAAACATCTGTGATCTTTAAAAACGTGAGAACTATCTTGGTGTTTATAATTGTTATAAAAAATATCCCAGCCCACTAATTGAATGAATCTTTCAAATGTGAGTAATTTTTTATTTGAATTTTACATCCCTATGTATTATGTAACAATTAGTAATGATGTGATGGATAATTTTTTTGGAACAGTTCCTGATTCCATTACTCAACTACTCGATCGACCAGTAATTATGAATCATATCTTTAATTAGCTGCTGCTCTTCAGAAACATATGAAAGCCAAGGGCATAAAGTAATTGGCATAAAAGTTTTCCTAATTAATTTATCTGTCCATGTGAGTAACCGGGACTGGAGTCAGGGGAACATTTATAACTCCAGGAAGGCCAGCCCTAAAACCCAATGTCAAACGAGATTTATATTTTTGAATTACAAAAAGAACAACAACAAGCCACAAAATTACATTATCCCCAACTCCAACAATGCAGCCCAGAATGCACCGTTCAGAGATGAGCAAAAAGTTCTTATTGATCCAATTCATTTTGGTCGTATTCTCCAGTGAGTCTTTCAAATCTCTCTGGCTATTTCCCTCATTCCACACAGTAACAGTAATCAAGCACATTAAGCAATTCATTAAACAACAGCCCCGCTGACCACAGGGAGTATTACAGCTAACATTCATTAGGCAGCCAGCAACTTTATTTAAGCAGAGCGGCGCTCTGAGCGCCAGGCCGAGCTCTTTGTCTTTCCGGAGGCGTCCGCGGCCCACCTAGGCAGCACTGCGTGTGCTCTTCAACACCAGAGACCCTCCGGGCTCGCCGGCACGGACAGGGCCTTTCTCAGGGAGCAGCCTCGCAGAGGAGCCGTGTGGAATGTGCCCTGTGCGGTGCGGAGCCTGCCGAGGACGGAGGTAAAACGGGAGCTCGCTGTTCACTGCGGGTTGTTGAGATTTATAGCCGGTATAAAACTAAAACCTTACAATATTGGGATTTAGCTCCTATATTTTTCAGATCCGATTTCGAGTGGGCAAATGCTGTAAAGCATCCAGGTTTGTTCATTTGAATATCCTGGTTTGCCTGGCACTTTGTGGTAAAAAGGATATATATTGCCCTTTATAATAACAGAAAGGCAACTAAAACAACAGGAAAAAAAAAATCCCTCTCTGCACACACTGGTTATAAAAGCCCTGGAAATGTTTCACTGACATTTGACCAGTATTTTTGTATGGTGCTTCTCTCTTAATTAAGATCTAAGCTACACAATTGTTGTAAAATCTCTGCAGAAAAATTCCTCTAAAGCAAATAAACTTTTATTTTGCTATTTGCTTGCTTATTTATTTATTTTAAGGCAGGGCATATTACAGAAAGGAAGGAACAAAATAGATAGTACTACTCAGCACTGCCATTTGTATGATGATTTCTACAAAACTCCAAGCTCTCATCTTAATAAGACACTCATAAAGCATTAGGCCAATGCCGAAGAAGCTATTTTCACAGTCATTTCAACAACTCCTTGAAATGAATATATCAGAAAGCTAAAGCTATTTAGCACAAAGCTAAAAAAAAAAACTTCCCTCTCCCATAGAGTTGCTATTTTCTGTTACACCTGTGAAAGAATAACCACTACTATTAAATCATGCAATGATTAAAATGACTTGACTTCTTGAATGATATAACTTAGCATATCTTCCTTGGTTTCTGAGGAACTAGATAAACTGAGAAACTGATTCTTTTTGCCGCAACTTTATTCTTATTTCAAAAACCTTCAGCATTTCTGTTGTTTGGTATTACTGGTACAGAAATTATTAAGGCTTTTTAAAATACTTAGTGGCAACTACCAATATCAGTGACTGAACAGCTATGTCAACCCTTCTGTAATTTGAAAAGATATTTCTGGGGTGTTTAGTTATTTGGAACCTATTGATTAAACCTGTAAAACCATTTCTGTGGAGCAACTTTTTCCTGTTAGGACATGAGCTTTTTTTTTGTACTAAAACTTGTGTCTCACTGGCAAACTACCAGAATCATTCTTTCTCACTCATGTATTGATGAAGCATTTGAGGTGGTGCCAGCAATAAATAAATAAACAAAAACCTCTATATTGTGGAGCAACAATTATAAAAATAGAATGTGCACCGAATGTGACAGTTCTGTGCAGTGCAAGGCCTTAAGGAAATGTGGGTTCAAGGTTAAGCTTAGTCTTGCTGCCTGGGCTGGGATTTTCATTTGGAATGTGATGTTCATCCCCTATGGATGCCCAGGGGAGGGGAGTTTCCCCTTTCGATGTGCTTTGAGGAGCATTTTAACAGTGTTTGGAATGGGGTTTCATCGCAGAAGACTGTGGGGAGGAGTTGTCCAAACTTTCTTCACCTCTTTGGAGGTACTGGGAAGGAGGAGGCAGGTGGTGTCTGTATGAACCTGAGCTCCAGCTGGTGGGGTGGCCTGACAGGACAGCGCCCAACCCAGATGTCAGATACAAAGCACCAGGCCCCGTGGCCCCCGTGCCCCGCAGCACACAAGCACCATCCTCCGTAACAAACCCTCGGAAAATAAGACATTTATCTCACTCAGACATCTTGACAGCCGTGTAAGCAGAAAGTGTTTGGTTGTATGACTAAATATTTTGGGATAACATGAACCCTAGGTCCATGTTTCTAGCTAAGCAATTCACAGCCGATACAATAGCTTAAGTTCTAACATTGTTACAAGATTTAAAGGGCAGAGAGCGTTTTGTGCTCTTTCACGACACAGAGCCTGCGATTTCAAATCTATTGAATTGCCCGTGGAAAACAGCACCAGTGACTTATTTTATTAGCAGCAGAACATATTAGAAAAAGTGAATCCAACAACTGCAGTTGACTGCTTATATTTTTTAAAGTGCTCTGTTGTGATATGGGCATATAAATGCATTTGTACTAAGGTGGAGAGGTTATTATAGAGGATGAATGGCACCAAAACAACAGTTTTCTTCTTTCTGTAAGAAGATAGACCATAACTCATGATAGGCTGAGCCTCCAGATGCTAATAGTGCTACTGGTCTCAGGTCTGATACCAAGAAGATAAAAATAATTTTGCTAATTCCATTCTTTATATTATTATATTCTCAACCTGTAATATGAGACAGGCTATCATGAGATCATTGCAGTAAAATAGTATGTTCAGTGTTATAACAACAAAAAAGAAAATGTATGCTGCAACTCTGGCACTTTTCAAACATATGTTAGAGACTGAACTTGGAAGATGTTTGCTTTATTTTGCCTTGTTTTACTTTTGGTATCTGAGCTTGTTTCAAGATACTTTTTATATTGAGAACTTTTAACAGCCTCCAACACAATAGTATCTGAGCATTTGGAGATGCTTATAATATGTATTCTTTTATAACCTAAACCCATTGAGAACCACACGTACAGGTCCTGGAGAAAATCTCACTTTTTTCCAGGTTTCGGTGTTCCTTCCACTTTCTGCCTATGTGGGCACTAAGTAAGTATCAAGCACTGTAATAACAGATGGGAGCTATTGCTTCATTTCTCTGGACTTCCTAATACTTCAGGACAATTGGAGTACTTCTACATCTTTAAAAAGTCTTTATTACACCCCCAAGAATAGCATGATAATATAATCATTCTTTTGTAAGTGAAATGACGCAGAGAAAGGAATTTACTTGCCTCAAAATCTCATCAGAAAATCCTAATGGTAGAAGGGTGAAAAACTGGGTCCCTCATGTTCCAGGTAACTGGACAACTGGGGTGTTTAATAGCTGCCTTTCCTTTCCTTTCCTTTCCTTTCCTTTCCTTTCCTTTCCTTTCCTTTCCTTTCCTTTCCTTTCCTTTCCTTTCCTTTCCTTTCCTTTCCTTT